>CM035794.1:73640560-73663060 GCA_020466265.1 Siphamia tubifer | reverse complement strand
GGCTAAGAAAAACATTACGGCCTGGCAGCAGCGTTGTAGGGAGTGGAGGATGAGGAGGGTGGGTGGGTAGGGGGGGGGGGGGGGGGGGGTGCATGGGTATGGGTATGACGGAGGGGAAGGTAGGAGTGTGTGCGTACGTGTGTGTGTGTTTGTATTCCTATCTTTAAGGGGACATTGATATGTTTACACAGTCACACCATAGGGACCTCTGACACTATGCGGACCAAAATTCAGGTCCCCACGAGGGTTAAATATAAATAAAATAGAAATAATGTGGCCCTATAAATACTTTTTTTTCTGGGAAGTCCTCATAAAGCATGAGGGAAACATAAAACATGTATTTTTCGAAGTTGTGAAAATCAGTTTCTTTTTTTAATGTATTTAGGTTGGGTTTTTTAAAATATTTATTTTAATGTTTAAATTATTATTTTTATTTAATCATTCATTTTTATTTATTTATTACATTTAATTCAGTTTACTAATTTATTACTATTATTATTCCTTATTCCTATCTTCCTTTATTATTATTATTATTATTATTACTTTGTATTATTATTATTATTATTATTATTATTATTATTATTAGTAGTAGTAGTAGTAGTAGTAGTAGTAGTAGTAGTAGTAGTAGTAGTAGTAGTAGTAGTATTTTATTTTTATTTAAAAAAACACTCACTACCCGGCTACTTGATTACAAAGTTGGTCCTCATGAGACATGGAAACGAGTATGTGTGTGTGTGTGTGTGTGTGTGTGTGTGTGTGGTGTGTGTGTGTAGGGGTTGGGGGTGGCTGCTGAGGTAAAACTCTGGGAGTGTGGTTAGATCATATTCCTCTCCCTGTATTCTCATGATGTGGGTGGAGTTTTGTGGCAGAGTCGACTGGAAGAGAGGGAGGAGGAGGAAGAGGAGGAAGAGGAGGGTGGGGGGAGGTATGAGGGTATGGTGAAGGGGTGAGGGGTGTGTGTGTGCGTGTGGGGGGGGGGGGGTAGTGCTTAGCACATTACAGCACCAGCAGCAACTGTACACTGTAAAAATAAATAAATAAATAAAACCTTGTTGGTTTTTACAGAAATTAAAAGTTAATTGACAGCTGTAGAAAAAAAACCATTTAGATTTAATGTTTATAAACATGTAGTTTTAACATTTTAAACATGTAGATTTAACGTTTTAAACATGTAGATTTAACATGTAGTTTGAACATTTTAAACATGTAGATTTAGCGTTTTAAATATGTAGTTTGAACATTTTAAACATGTAGATTTAACATTTTTAAACATGTAGATTTAGCATTTTAAATATGTAGATTTAACATTTTAAATATGTAGATTTAACATTTTAAACATGTAGATTTAACATTTTAAACATGTAGATTAATCATTGAATATAAACACTAAATGTTTGTTTCCTTACACAGACCTGTAAGTGTTAATTCGTGATGGTGAAGTTTAGAAAAATCTTGACCGATCATTGAGCCTCATTAACCAGTTGAAGTCGGTCATCAAGGAAAGAAAATAGTTTCTTTGTCGGCTCACATACACACACACACACACACACACACACACACACACAGCCATTACGCAAACATGAGTCACACTGCGAGGTCGAGCGATGTTATATTAAAAGCTTGGGTTCAAAACATACGAACAAAGTAGCGGCTTCTAGTCCAGACAATACGGTATTTTCACTTAGTTTTTTAATGTTCCAACTGTACACCTTCTTTCTGTTAATTGTCCAGTTATTTTTTACAGTGCAGCATTAACAGCAGCACCTTACGCCTCATGTCTTCCCCCTTTAACTTGTTTCCTCCAAACTGTTGACTAATTAGAGCCTCTCATGTGGTTGAACACAACCTGCATGATTTACACCAAATGTGACGTCTCTAAATCAAACACATCAAGCACAGAAGCATTTACAAGTCAGCACAAATGACCATAATTACTCTCATTTGTTATTGTTTACCCTCTGTATTTCTCAGGCTGTGGGTTAAAAATATCCTGCTACACTTTTCCTTCATCTGATCCTCATATACAACACATGGATTTGAAAAGTAAAAGGAATGCACGTCAGAGATAAGTGGAAAAACAGGTTCTTCTGTTGAGGTGTTGTTGTTTTTTTGAGGAGTCTTGATGACGTGTGTGATTTCAGACAATGTAACAGCAGTTGGAGAAAGTGAATTTACATTAGTGTGGACAGTGCAAATGAAAAACTAATACTGTCAAGTCAAGTGATGTAAAAACAATATTATCGGACAATTTCTTTCTGTTTTAGAATGACATAAATGACTTGTGTTAAATTTTATGATTCCATGTTATGTGTCCAGAGGGGATTCCCACTTGTCATCATGTCATAGAGTGCCTCCATTTTGACGGTGCTAATGCTAACTACTGAACCATCAGTAACATTAGTCTCCTCCATTTTGATGGTGCTAATGCTAACTACTGAACCTCCAGTAACATTTGTCTCCTCCATTTTGATGGTGCTAATGCTAGCTACTGAACCATCAGTAACATTAGTCTCCTCCATTTTGATGGTGCTAATGCTAACTACTGAACCTCCAGTAACATTTGTCTCCTCCATTTTGATGGTGCTAATGCTAACTACTGAACCTCCAGTAACATTTGTCTCCTCCATTTTGATGGTGCTAATGCTAACTACTGAACCATCAGTAACATAAGTCTCCTCCATTTTGACAGTGCTAATGCTAACTACTGAACCTCCAGTAATATTTGTCTCCTCCATTTTGATGGTGCTAATGCTAACTACTGAACCATCAGTAACATTAGTCTCCTCCATTTTGACAGTGCTAATGCTAACTACTGAACCATCAGTAACATTAGTCTCCTCCATTTTGACAGTGCTAATGCTAACTACTGAACCATCAGTAACATTAGTCTCCTCCATTTTGACAGTGCTAATGCTAACTACTGAACCATCAGTAACATTAGTCTCCTCCATTTTGACAGTGCTAATGCTAACTACTGAACCATCAGTAACATTAGTTTCCTCCAGAAATGAACAAGAACAAGAAACCAACAATGCGTGAGTGTTGTTGTACAGACTGATGCAATCTGAAACGTGATCCTGCTAAGGGAATAGCCTGATATCGTATCCCAAAAGAAAAAACATGGAGAAACAACTTGGGATGGGAACAGGGAGGGGGGAATATAAGGAAAGATACCTTGATGTTAGCACCAATGTTGTGACATGCATCTTTCATCCTCAAAATAAAAAAAAAAATTGCTAACAAAATTATATTATATGTATATTCTGTATAATAGTACATTCCATAGTTATAATACTTTATTCTATAGTTGTGATAGTATCTTATATAGCTGTAATAGTATAAACCTGGCATGGGCTTCCAAATGGTGTTATGACTTTCGACCTTGAGTGACCTTAAAAGGTCAAAATCAAGGTCACATGATGTTAAATGGTCATAACGCTAAAAAAAGTGGTGATAAGTACTGAGTTACTATTGTTGACTGATAATTCAATTACATTTCAATTCAAGTTTTTTTTTATTCAACCGTGTAGTAAATGAGTTAAATTGTAAATACACTTTATAGACTGTATTTGTACCTGTACCTTCACCGTCATGTTTCATAATAAGTTGTCATTTGTCAGTGTACGTTCTTTGTGTTTGACATGTTTGTCATGTGTCTCATGCTCTTCATTCACTCTCTGCTTTTTCTTTTCTTGTCGCATCGGCATCCTCCCCATTCCTTCTTTCTTCTCCACTTCAGAAAATGACCTGTTAAACTGGTTTGAAGATCATTGTAGTGTATAATAATGTTATGCATGACCAGAGGTGGAAGTAACTAAATACAAGTACTTCCTTTATTGTACTGAAGTACATTCTTCTAGGTAACTGTACCATACTTGAGTATTTATTTTTCTGGCAACTTTTTACTTTTACTCGCTACATTTTTGTGTAAATATGTGTACTTTATACTCTTTATATTCTCAGAATAGACTCTTTCCTTTTTCCAACTAGACAAATGTGACAGTATGAAAAATCAGTAAATCAAAAATTGTGACTTACTATATCATAATTTAGAATTTTATTTCATAATTCCAAAATTTTTCTCAGCCTTTTGAGTTTTTATCTCACGATTTAGATTTCTTGAATCTCATAAATATGTTTTTTATACATATATAATGTTTTTAATCTCCTATTTATTTATTATCTCCTATTTAATTTTTCCTAAATGACCTGTCCATACCAACAAAACTGAGAACCATGACCCAATAGAACACATTCTACAACCCATTATATATATATATATATATATATATATATATATATATATATATATATATATATATATATATATATATATATATATATATATATATATAGTATATATATATATATGTATATATATATATATATATATATATATATATATAATATATATATATAAAAGATGAGATTAGATAGAAGTTATTGATTCCTTGGAAGACTCCCTCAGGGAAATTTTAGATCAGCAGCATACAGGAAAGTAGCACATAAGGAATGAAGGATAAAACAATTCTTGACATATAAATATAAATATTTTAAAATTAAAAATACAAATAAAATACAAACACAAATAAAAATAAATGAATGAAAAAAAGGATGATTTCATCCGTAGCAAAAAAATAAATTACCAAACTAAAAATGCAGTTTTCCTTTGTCATTTATTACAATTGAGCAGTTGTACTTTTCTAAGTCATCATGAGATTTTTGTGAAATAACAAGTCAAAATTATGCAATAAAACATCAAAATTGTGAGATAATAGTCATATAACTATAATATATAAAGTCACAGTTTCTCTCTTCCACTGATTTTCCCTCTGGTTATTTTTCATACTGTCACATCTGTTTAGTTCAAAAAAGTAATGAGGTCTATTCTGAGAATGTAAAGAATATAAAGTACAGATATTTATACAAAAATGTAGGGGAGTAAAAAGTAAAAAGTTGGCAGAAAAATAAATATTCAAGTAAAGTACAGACACCTAAAAAAATCTACTTCAGTATAGTAATGAAGTACTTTTACTGAGTTACTTTCCACCCTCTGGTTCCAGCTGTGGCAAGAAATCTAAATGAGGAAAAATATCTCACTCCACAAAATATATCAGTTGAGTGCAGTATCAAGCTAAAATAGTAAGGTACAAGAACATGAAAGAATGTTTAAAAAACTGTGCTGACACTGAGCTGACAGACGACACAGAAACTACATATACAAATAGCCGACTAGTTATAATTATGTGGCACGTAGATCAGATGGAACTTGGAATTAGCCATGATTTATGTAGCATTACTGTACATTGACGACCTAAATAACTGACTGAGTTCATGGGTGGAACTACTGCTCTATTTACTCTGTATAAGGAGTGTATATTCATTTACTTCCATAGGTATTGTCTTGGATAACTAGTGTTCTACTACAACTTTCGAGTTTTAGTTTGGCGAGTTAGGGCCTGTTTAAACATACCCGGGTATTTTTAAAACACATATTTTTTTAAGCTCTGTTTTCCCCCAAAGACTTTATGCACACAGCACGTGTTTTTTTTTTGTAATATACGTATATAAATCCATATAAATACACTGTCAAGAAGTGTTAAAGCACACCAAGCCTGTCTGTGGTAGTGTTAGAATGACAACTCCACACAAGCCAATCAGGAGCCTCATTGAGAACCATAGATACTCCTACTTCCTGTACGGACATAGCATTTCCAGGAGTGAGGGCCGCGACATCCTGAAATTTTCCCTTCATTCCTCAAGGACAACAACACCATTCATAAAATTCTACCACCAGACAACAGTCCCCGTCCCGGTTGGACCCGAAATCACAGACGTTAGCGGTACGGTCTAACCTGACTGTCGCCAGATGGTAGTGTTGGGAAAGTTCACCTTGATTAGGAACTAGTTCAAAGTTTAGTTCAAGTTACTCAATATGAATTAGTTCAGTTCATCGTTCATTCTTCCAAATTATGAACTAGAAGTTAATGGATCCCAAAATGAACTTTTTCGTTCTTTTTTTTCGTTCTTTTTTTGTGTTATTATTGTAAACGTATTATTAACCGTTCCTGACGTTATCCTGACCGTGGTCAGGAAATCAGGGGAAAATGTCGTCCTCCTCTCGTACAGAATCTCCAGTAAGTACCTTACCCTGGGGTTAACTTCCCTCTGCAGGTTCTTAGAACACAAGGAGTGGTTTCAGTGAGCTTCGTTTTCAATGTTTATTTCCAAGAACGGGACAACACCTGCTCCGGTCGCCGCTCACACTCTGTACATTTAACTCTTTTTTCTCTGCTCCCAAAAACTCTCTCTCCCTCTGCCACGCCCACAACACTTCTTCTCCCCCCCCCCACCCCCCCCCCCCCCATCTTACCTGGACACCTTCCTACCATTCCTTGAGTTAGGATAAAGCAGGCTGAGATCATAGCTTTTCAGATCTCTGGAGGTCAAAGGTGACATGTCGCAACATTAACTTGTGTAACACTGTTTGTATGTGTCATACATAGACATATCATGCTATAACTTAATCAATATATATATATATATATATATATATATATACATATATATATGAGAGTTCATTTGCAAAAACAGATAACTCCATTTTTCTTTTTTTTCACAAAATGTCATTTTTTACTCTACATTCCACAGATAATATTGATTTATTTGATATATTATTTATTTCATTTGGTAATAGCCACTAAATTGAATAAATAGTATATCAAATCAATGAGTATTACCTGGAATGTAGAGTAACAAATGCAATATTATATATATTATATATATTATATATATTTTATATATAATATATATATATATATATATATATATATATATATATATATATATATATATATATATATATATATTATAATATTACACGCACTTACACATATATACATATAACGAAATTATCAATATTACAAAAGGTCAAAGGTCAAGGTCGCATTTAGCAGAAAGGTCAAAATCACATTATTGGCTCTAATTCAAAAATGGGTTGTCATAGAAACTTAGGATTGGCACAAAATAGGGGCGAGATTAAACATTCTCTGAATACATTTTAAAAAATGATCTTCTAACACTTTACTGATATTTACAGGAAGTTCTCTAAAACTAATGTAGGACCCCGTAACAGAAACTGGTCTATGGTGGACTGGATGTGTTGTGAAGTTGTCATCAGTTCTTTGAGAGTTGCATGAATCTTCTTTTTTTTCCTCCACTGAAAACACTAAAAGGCAGGTGGAATTTAGTGAACATCAAACTCAAAGGTTTTATGGCATACCAGCTGACGGACAGATTTCAGGCTTCAGCTTTTCACACAAATTCACAACAGCTGTGTTCCTGTTCTCTTTTCGGCCACTCTGTCTACAGTCTTATCAGTAGTATCAGTACCTAGACTGTCTCTGGATCAAAACAAAGACATTTACTCTTCACTATTGTGGGTACATTGTATGGTCACAAATGTATGTGTCAGAGAAGCCAGTTCACTGAGTATATTTAAAAAACAAATTAAAAACATTTTTATTTTCATCAGCCTTTGAAGGGAGATAAAGAATGGAGTCACAATTCTGTGACCCCATTATTTACGTTCTTTATATTCCTTATGTTTTGTGCGTAATCAAATCTTAATGTAATTCTCATTTATTTTATTGAAATTGTATAATGTATAATGTATGTATAATCAGTTTATCTTGTAGTTTTATAATTTTGTGCAATCAAATCTTATTGCATTTCTTATTTCACCCTGACTTAAAATTGTATTTAAATTTTTAATCAATGTGAAGCAATTTGGGCTACAGTGTTTGTATGAAAGGTGCTATACAAATAAAATATACAAAATATACCAAAAAAAACCCTAAGTTGCTCCCAGTAGTTGTTGTTATTATATTATTATATTATTATTATTATTTATTATTATTATTATTATTATTATTATTATTATTATTATTATTATTATTATTATTATTATTATTATTATTATTATTATTAATTATTATTAACTTCAAACCTAATGAACTTAGCATTTATTGAAGCCATGGGAGTACTCATGATGTTGACATTGGTGAGGACATAATTTGACAACTTCCTCACGAGAGATGGCAAAAATAAATACAATAAATAAATAAAAACAGCTAAAATTATTAAAATAACATCTCATTTTGTTTTTGTTTACAAAACCAAAGACATTTTACACCAAACAAACATCAATAACATTTCGGGGCTGTTACAATATCTATGGTTTAAACTGTTTACCCGCCCGGGCGGCACAACAGCATATGTAAATGAAGCGCACCTCAGTTCAGTGGTAATGTAAACAGTTCTTCTTCGTGGTGTTAACAAACAGTTATTAACCAGTAAGTAATGACAAATGTTACTGTTGTTAAACTAAGTTAAATAAACTATGTCTTGTTCTGTGACATTTACCCTAAGACAGTGGTTCTACAACTTTTTTCACTGATGTTCCCCCTGAGGAACATATTTTTAGTCGTCTCCCCTGACATGGACAAAACATTTTTGTAAGAAAAAAGAGGAACAGTGTCTGTAAAATCAGTGTCTGATTTTTTAAATCCTTTTTATCTCATAATTGTGACTTTTTATCTCATCATTTTTACTTATGAATTGAATAAATGTTTAATTGAGGAAAAACACATTTTTGTTATTATTTTCGGCCATATATTACTTTTTTAATATAAATTTTTTTTGTTAATTTTCCGATGATATTTTGTTCATGTGCCACAACCTAGAACACCCCCACATTTTAAATGGCTGTGACGCCCTTGGTCTGTAGAGTAGCTCAACAGTTATTTATTATTATTCTTTTGACACAGGAGGTGAGTGACAACAAAGAAGTGTATGTGGGGCCATACACACACACACACACACACACACACACACATATATATATATATATATATAGTGAGAGCTGCAGATAATGTTGTTGCACCTCCTACATACACCTACACACCTCTGACCTACACTGCTCTTAGTTCGCTTGTTGCACACATTTTTACCACTTCATAGGAAGAGAAAAGGTGGAGAGATACTCGGTGTGTTACAGATAGCAGGAAATAATAATAATAGCATAAGAAGCCTTTAAAAATATGTCTCCCAGCTGGGGATTTTTTTGAGGTACGTGTTTCTTTATGCGTGTGCCTTGTATCTTAAACCAGCTTTGATTTAAAAGCTCCCCATTTTCAGCCCCTGTTTAGTACATTTTTACTGGATGTGTACGGCACCATTCAGCCCAGAATACAGGACCTGCTTTTTAACCGGGCCCAAGCATGCTGAGCCATGCTACAGCGTGACGTGATAAGCTCCTGTCCACTGATTGGTCAGGGGGAGTGTCCTCACCACACTGGGATGTTTAAATCACCACCTTTTTTAAATACGCGGCACATTAGAGTCCAGTCAACCCATCTTTATTGTCAGTAAGAAAACTTTATTCATAGAGCACTTTAGTATGAAATGTCACTAAAAGCTTAATATAAAATAATTATATAGTGCAACAGATAAATCCACAAAACAAAACACAATAAAACAACACAAACACACACATAAAACATTAACCTGGACTAAATGCCTGCATATATATATATATATATATATATATATATATATATATATATATATATATATATATATATATATATGTAACCGGTGGTGTCTGACTCTGCGTTGTGTGTATTAATATTAAATAAGACTCGCACGTAACCACTTGGGAGACAGTCTTTATTTTGGGCTCCTGACAGAAAACACATGAATCCCTCGGTCAGTGAATCCACGGAACACACGCCCCTAAACAGACCAAATTATATATTAATATGAATTGATAAAGTTTGAAATAGCCAATTAACCCAAAATAATATTTTAGAAGCCGAAACAGGAATTTAGGAAATTACATGGTCGCTTACCTCCTCCACACACATCCAGAACAAAAGGAAGGAGGTAAGGGCGCGAAAATACCTAATATATTAGGCGGTGTTGCACCATAAAGTGCACGGTGGAAACACACAAAGACAAAGAGGTTCCACATATTAACACTGTCTTTTCGCTCTGTCAGTGTAAACTAAAATCAAACAAATAAAGAATTTTGTGTATTTATAACCATGACATACCCCCGTTGCTGCAACCCTGTTACATATATATATATATATATATATATATATATATATATATATATATATATATATATATATATATATATATATATATATATATATATATGTAATAGAAATAGAAATCAAACATGCTCAAAAAGGATTGTTGTTCAAGAAGACATTGATATTATCAATGATCATTCTTGTGTGAATATTTTTAGAATGATGGAAGAAAAAATATTTATATGTATGTGCACACACACATACACACACACACACACACACACACACACGTCTTTTCCACTTGATCTAATGACTGTGATTAAAAACATGCACCGACATTAGGCTACAGTTACAAGAGGATGTACACCTGACAGTCGTTCAGCCCATCCTCCACCTCCACCTCCAAAATTAAAAATAAATGAATGAACGAATGATGTAACACTTTCTATGACAAAACTCCTCCAACATTACATGTGTGTGTGTGTCTGGATCACTCAGTGCACTGTTACCATCACTGTTGGCAGATCTCAGAGCAGTTTTTCTAGCGTAACTGTCTCCATGACGACAACCAGTAGCAAACGCAAAATCCTCATTTAAATCAGACTGTGTCCAAGACTTTGCACCTGTTGATATTCTTCATAATTCACCCACAAACTGTGGTTCAACTCCACATGCAAAATTCTACATTGTGCATGAAAATACATAAGACACTCAACATGGGATCTGAATAGGTCTGGTCCTCAGTGTGTTCTGTCTATTAAACTACTTTTATTTAATGGCTGTCATTTCAACCAGCACTGGAAAAATAAAAGATAAATAAAAATACCACATATGACATGTAAGCGCCTTTATTCTCACTAATATAATCCTTTTTTTTTTTTTTAGAAATTAAAACCTACTGTTTCACATTTCATCCTCCTTCATCATTCATTGCTGTAGCTGAAAATGACGCCACAATATTGTGTCTATGACAGTGAATCACCCTGAAGTGTTCGAGCAGCAGTGGAAATATAATGTGCTGACCCTGTACACATGAAAAAACAACCAAAATAACAGTATTATGTATCCTAGACCTATCTATCTATCTATCTATCTATCTATCTATCTATCTATCTATCTATCTATCTATCTATCTATCTATCTATCTATCTATCTATCTATCTATCTATCTATCTATCTATCTATCTATCTATCTATCTATCTATCTATCTATCTATCTATCTATCTATCTATCTATCTATCTATCTATCTATCTATCCATCTATCTCTATCTATCTATCTATCTATCTATCTATCTATCTATCTATCTATCTATCTATCTATCTATCTATCTATCTATCTATCTTCTATCTGTCTGTCTATCTATCTTCAGGGCACATGCACAAATTGACTGTAGCACAGTTTTTATCCCCAGATGGTTACATTTGCATTGGGGCTTTAATGGTTATATATAACCATTATGCTTATATATATATATATATATATATATATATATATATATATATATATATATATATATATATATATACGTTTTGTTGGTGTTAAATGTTGGTGCTTGTGTCTTGTCAGTGGACATTGTTACGTTGCAGTAAATTTTATTACAAGTTGCTCATTGCTGGACAGACGTGTGTCTGTGTTTTATTTTGTTTTTTGTCGTGTGTCTGTGTTGTTCATCCACTGACAATGTGATGATGTCATCATAACCCGTCAATTCGCCTTCAACTTTATTGACAGATAAGTCAGCTTGATAATTTAATGCCCTAGTATGAGATGGAACAAATTAATTTCATACGTTGAGGTACCACTGTATTTCCAATGAACGAACACACACACGCACACACACACACACGCACACACACACGCACACACACACACACACACAGTTTGAAACACATTACAGAAAACAACCAAAGCTACCAATGAAACAGATTCCATCACCCAAATCATGGCCCTTGAGCGCCAACAGGTCTTAGTGACAGATTTGGAGGATAGGATGGTGACTCCCACTCCACAGGTGTCAGGATGAAAGCAGCAGCAGCATGTGGGTGTAACTTCAGAGTTGTTGCTTTGTCTTCGTCCTTTTCCATCATTGTATGTTTTCTTCCCCAGACCCCGCAGCGCTACCTGCTTACAAACTCAGACACATCCTGATTTTCATCTGTTTGTAGATGATAGTTATGCACAAGCAGATCTGTTTATACAAAGCAAAACAAACCTCCATATTATTCAGTCCTAATTTACCAACAAACCCAAACTTTGGGTCTGGGGTAACTGAAAAAATTCCTCACCAAATTAAAAGTCCAGCTGTTCTTCAACCATTTGGATTACAGATAAAAGAATGGGCTCTTTGTACATGTAACACTGTGGAGTTTGAACTAAAACACTCACTTTTACTGTTTATTTAACAGGTAAAAATTTGTAGATTTCGAAACACTAACACTTTTATACCCCCCCCTCCCCACACACACACACACACACACACACACACACACACACAAACACACACACACACACACACACACACACACACCCCACGCCTTGATTTTCGTGCTTAAACCAGGGTGTATTTGTTTGTATTTGGCAGGTATGGACTGAAACACAGCATTTACCAACACACCACAGTGCACTTTACAGTTCAAATGTGAGGAATTCATTTGTAAAAATGTCAGTTTTAAAGTGTTTTCTCTACAGTTATGTTCATGTGTTTTACAGAGGGAACATTTGGGGAATTATCAGTTTTTTCAAAGTGTGGACATTTTAAAAATTTTTTGAAAGAATAAATAACTGTTGAATGCTTCAAGTACACATATTTTAGCAAATATTGATGAAAATAAATATTTCACAAACAAAAGAACCATTGTCAATGGTTTGTTAATTTGTAAATGTATGATTTTTTTAATGGCAAATTTACTAACAGACCAATATTAGTTCAAAGTTGGGAACTTTAACTGTAAAAAAAAAAAAAATTAAATCAGCTTTGCATTAATGTAGTAGTGCATTAATGTGGGACCTGTATATATAGGTGTTATTAAAATAATGTCATTAATGTGAAGCTGTATACGTATATATATATATATATATATATATATATATATATATATATATATATATATATATATATATATATATATATATATATATATATATATATATATATATAGGCTTTTAAAGTGAAATAATTACAGAATACAATTTTTGCCTGAGAAAAACCAATGTGTAGGACTCACTTCTTTAGGAAACAGAAGGTTTTCTATTATGGTTCTGTGAATTGAGGCGCTTCAGGCAAAAAGATAAAACATGAACAAAACAAACAAAAAGAACCTTTTCAGGAGCTCTTGAAAAGAGATCAGATGTGCAGAATTTCAAACAAGATGTTGAATCAGTGGTGTTCTGTGGAAAGTTCAGTTACTTTTGGACAAAGTCAAGTTAACATTCACTGAAGTCGTCACACTGTCACGTTTTTCTTCAGTAACTGACTCTATTTTGTCTATATGTCGTATTTTAATGCCTCAGGCTGAACCATGTGTCTCCACTGTCTGAGTATGTTTTATTGTATATGTTCTGTGCTGGTCAGCCTGTTACTGCAGCTCTTCTACTGTCATAACTATAACATTTCCTGTAAGGACAGGGGTGTCAAACTGCGGTCCTCGAGGGCCGGTGTCCTGCATGTTTTAGATGTTTCCCTCTTCCATTACACCTGGAGGCCATTGCATCATTATCAGTCTGATGAGGAGCTGATTATTAACTCTTTAAGTGTCAGTGTTGATGCATTCTGAATGGATGATTTAGTTTAAATATTCAGAAAAATTCAACCATTTTCCTTTTAGTTTTGTGCATGGACAAGGTGCCAAAAAGCAACCGTTTTTTTTTTTATGTATTTTATTTTAAAAAAAAAATTAAAAATTAAAGGCAAAATTAAAATTGCTGGGACCAAATTTCAATAGTAGTTTTCTTTCCACATTATTTGTCATTCATTCATTCATTATCTGAACCCGCTTTATCCTCACTAGGGTCGCGGGGGTCACTGGGGTCCTAATCCAGCTACAATGGGTGAAGGCGGGGTACACCCTGTATGAGACGCCAGTTCATGGCAGGGCTGAACATATATAGACAAACAATCACTCTCACATTCACACCTATGGACAATTTTAGATTAACCAATTAACCTATCAGTGCATGTGTTTGGATGGTGGGAGGAAACCGGAGTGCCTGAAAACCCACACGGACACGGGGAGGACATGCAAACTCCACACAGAAAGGTCTGGTACGGGATTTGAACCAGGGTCCTTCTTGCTGTGAGGCACGAGTGCTAACCACTGCACCACGGTGCCGCCCACATTATTTGTCATTTTGTAAATATTTATTTTATAATAAATATATATAAATATATAAATATTTATAATATTTATATATTTTGTTGCTCATTTTGTTTATTTTTCTACATTTTTTTTTATTGTAGTATTGTTGTTTGGGGTTAAACTGAATCACATAGAAGAGGGAAATATCTAAAACATGCAGGATACCGGCCCTCAAGGACTGGAGTTTGACACCTGTGCTGTAAGGAATCAATAAAGTATCCATGTTGTTATTATGGTCAAGTTACTTTCATCCCTAAACCTGATTACAACTGAAGATCAGATCAGGATGGACGGACAAACGGACAGAGACAGACAGTGAGACAGACAGACAGACAGCTGAATTGAGCAGGCGCCTGCGGTCACCCGTGATCATCCACAGTTGCGGCTCATTGAAAAATATTTTTAATGATATTTGGGTTGTGGTCGTTTGTTATTTGAGATTAAAATAACCTGGTAAATCATTGTAATTTAAATATTAGGTAAAATTTTCTATTATTAATACATGCACTTTATTAAGTGAATTTCCGTGAAGGTGACGAATAATGTCGTTAGTATCGGTATGGAGGGAGCAAGAGAGAAAATAAAGTTGGAAACCCTGGAAACATACAAACAAATAAACTAAGGTTTGGGAAGAGGTAGTCAAAGTACTGACGTTCTATATACTTAAGTAGAAGTACAGCTACTTGTGTGGAAAAATACTCTGGTAAAAGTAGAAGTACTGATTCAACTCCTCTACTTAAGTAAAAGTAAAAAAGTACAACTTCTCAATTGTAATAAAGTACAAAAGTAAAAAGTAAAACTGCCTTTTTTTTTTTCCATGAACGCAATACTACTTATTTAATGAAGAAAAATCTGAAAAGTTTGAAAGTATCCAAAGTAAAGCATTTAAAAGTGAGTTACTGTGTTTTTGATCAAGTCACAGTTACTCAGTTTTGTGGATATGGGCAGGAAATTTAAAAAAAAAAGAAGAAAAAAAAGTCACAATTGAGATAAAAAGTCATCATGAGTTATAAATATGACATAAAAAATAAATCATTTTAAGAGAAAAAGTCAAAATTGTGAGATAAAAAGTCATATAACTATAATACTGTATATAAAATCACTTCCACTTCCCTCTGAAGTGACTTATTTTTCATACTGTCACATCTGTTTAGTTTGAAAACATCTATTCTGAGAATGTAAGGAGTATAAAGCACAGATATTTACGCAAAAATGTAGGGGGAAAAAGTAAAAAGTAGCCAGAAAAATACTCAAGTAAAGTACAGATACCTAAAAAAGTACAGTAATGAAGTACTTTTACTTCGTTACTTTCCACCTCTGGGTTTGGGACACATTGGCTGAGATTTTTAAAGATGATGAGCGGCTCCCAGTGTTTTCTTTTCCATTCAAATGTGTCTTTGGGTCTTACAGGTTGTCGACCCCTGGTTTAGATGCTGCGTTAGCATTGATAACTTTTGAATGATGAAGCAGAATAAACATATTTTCACAACATATTAACTTACAAACAATGGATTTTAACACAGAAATAAATGCAGGTATGTAAGTAAGGTCATGTGATGTTCAGAAACATCTGTCATTTCTATTGTAAATGACACCTTTTGGGGTTGTAATTTATTATCTTTCATGAAAGATGCTATAGAAATAAACTTTTCTTGCTGCACATTTTTGGAATTTATTCTGTGGTTGTTTTTTGTTTGTTTTTTTTACAGTGTACATATAATCCTGTGTGTATGTCGAAGCTGAACTGTATTTTCTCAAAAGACTTTTTTTTTTAAACTACATACACTAGACATTGAAATAAGTGCTTGTCCTTCTACAGAACGTGACAGGAGGAGGGGCCGACACATGATGATGTAACCCCTTCTGGGTGTGGACATGACTGGGTGATCCTGCATGAGACAATACTAGAAAGGGCCTGTGTAATCCTAACTTCCACTGGCATAAACAGTGGTGTAGCTTTAGCTAGTTCAGACCTGAATATACAGTATATGCATTATTATGACACCTGGGATCAGAACCCCCCCCCCCCTCCTAACAACTTAATGCAATAGTTTCTATATGAAATACACATGTTCACCTTCCTCTATCTACTCATGTGTGTTTTACTTCCGCCATAAGTAAGAAACTTTAAAACCCTGTAGGTGAGACTTGATGGGATTTTCAGCCCCCCACCAAGCATCCAAGGCAGCTGTGCCTGGAACGCACTCCCCGCCCCCCAGCGGCTCTAGCCAATCACAGCACGGAAGGTAGATTTTTGTATTTTTCCCTGAGGATTGTACAGTTCAGCCAAGGTGAGTCGTCTGTACCGTGATAAAGTTATTTAGCTGTAAGCTGTGACATGTGAGAATACTGCAGTTGTCATATAGATTATGTACGGTTACCTGAAGAGCAGAGGTGGTAAAAGTACTCACATAGTGTATTTAAGTAGAAGTACAGCTACTTGTGTGGAAAAAATACTCTGGTAAAAGTAGAAGTACGGATTCAACTCCTCTACTTTAATAAAAGAAAAAAAAGTATAATTTCTCAATTGTAATAAAGTAAAAAGTAAAACTTTTTTTTGTCATGAACACAATAATACTTATTTAACCAGAAAAATCTTAAAAGTTTAAGAAGTACCTGAAATTAATCCTTTAAAAGTGAGTTACTGTGTAGAAAATGTGTTTGAGCAGGTCACAAAGTTACTCAGTTTATTGGATATGGGCAGTACATTTAGAAAAATATAATAATAATTTAAAAAAAGTCATCATAAGATTTAAAAAAAAAGTTATAGAAATATAAGATTTAAACAAAAAAAAAGCTAAATGTTCAGAAAAAAGTCACAATTTTAGATAAAATGATAAAATTGTGAGATAATAGTCACATAACTATAATATATAAAGCAGAAGTTTTTGATTTTCCATCTGAAGCCACTTATTTTTCATACTGTCACATATGTTTAGTTTGAAAAAGTAACAGGTCTCTTTTGAGAATGTAGAGTGTAAAGTACAGATATTTATATAAAAATGTAGGAAGTAAAAGTCAAAATTGGCCAGAAAAAATAACTACTCAAGTAAAGTACAGATACCTAAAAAAAATCTACTTAAGTACAGTAATGAAGTACTTTTACTGAGTTACTTTCCACCTGTGCTGAATAGGCAGGTATGCTAATGAGCTAATTAGCTTTTTACTGTTGCAGAGGTTTAGCATACTGTAGGAATCAGACTGCTTTTGTATTTGTTTTTAAAAATACCCATCTGAAACACCAATGGTATTAAAAGTATTCCCTGTCAACTCAATGTATATTCACCCAACTGCCAACTTACAAACTAACTATTAGAGCTAATTGGAAATTGACATATTGCTTAAATGTGAGTTTTCTGAAGCTATAAGTCGTCATGAGCAAAATCCAAACAAATAAAAGATTGAAATATATTGATTCACATCCTATTTGTCTGTATAATATGTACAGAATAAAAGAAAACTACGCACTTTTTCAGCATATTTAGACTTTTATATCCCCCCTCCCCCACCCCCTGCCTCAACAGATCACAACAGATCAACCATGACATCTACCATCCTGGTGCTGACCTTTGACCTGCTATCCTCAGGGAGATGCTACAGGTGCATCAGAGCCACAACTAACACACTTAAGAACATTTTTCTTTCCCAAAATCCATCCTGGCTCTGAATACCCCCCCCCCCCCAATGACCCACCCCATTATAAGTGCAATAGACATGCAAGGTGCTATCTATCCATCTATCTACCTACCTATCTCTCTCTCTCTCTCTCTCTCTCTCTCTCTCTCTCTCTCTCTCTATCTATCTATCTACCTCCCTACCTACCTACCTATCTATCTTGACATTTTTCGAGTAGTACACACACACACACACACACACATATATATATATATATATATATTTATTTATTTTTTCATGTCTTATTATTAATGAAAGCAGTTGCAGAGAAAGTGTAGTTTCATAAAGCATTTCAGCTTCATGTACAAAGGCCTTTACAGCCTTTTATTACAGTCATTATGTTGCATTACAGGCTTCACAGCAGCACAGTTCCCCTTCAGTCTGGTCAGGTACGAGCTGGTACAAAGAGCACACACCCTAAATACTCTCAGATACTGTCACTGGCTCCATCACCCTGCCTTTCCTTAACTTCTTTTATTTTTTTCTGCACTGATATGTCTTTTGTTCGATACCTGATATGAACCCCTCTAGCTCCTGTTTGGCACCAGCTAAGCTCCGCCCACTGGTTCAATGCTTTATTGTGATTCCACCTCTGTCTGTTCTCCACTTTATCAGACACTTTAACACCAGCGCTCTAGTGTCAGTTCTTCAGTACTTAAGTAGAAGTACTATTTGTGTGAAAAAAAATACTCTGGTAAAAGTAGAAGTACTGATTTAACTCTTTTACTGTACAACTACTTAATTGTAATAAAGTAAAAAGTAAAACTGCAATTTTTATTGTATGGGTGAAATAATACTTATTTAACCAGGGAAAATCACAAGGTTTCAAAAGTATCCAAAAATAAAGCTTTTAAAAGTGAGTTAGTGTCTAGATAATGTGTTTTAATCAGGTCACAGTTACTCAGTTTTGTGTGAACGAGCTGCAATTTAGGAAAAATGGAAAAAATAAAAAGTGACAAAGTCAATCAAAGTCATCATTTTGAGATTAAAAAAAGAAAAAAAAGCAGAATTGTGAGACAAAAAGTCATAAATGTGAGACAGATAAAGAGACACAATTATGAGATAAAGTCAAAAGTGTGACATAAAAAGTCAAAATTATGATTTAGAGATTTATTTTTTCTACTGCGACATCTGTTTAGTTTGAAAAAGTAACGTAAAGAGTATAAAGTACAGATATTTATATAAATGTAAAGAGTATAAAGTACAGATATTTATATAAATGTAAAGAGTATAAAGTACAGATATTTGTGAACAAATGTAGGGAGGTAAAAGTCAAAAGTTGCCAGAAAAATAAATACTCAAGTAAAGTACAGATACGTAAAAAAAAAAAAAAAATCAACTTAAGTACAAGTTACTAGGTACTTTTACTCAGTTACTTCCACCTGTGTCTACAGTATAAATCATCTCCATCCCCTCTGTCCTCCTTTATTCACAGTCATAACTGCACCATCACAAGTTCACAAGCAGGTTTTAAGGCTTGGTTGGTCTTTAAGTGTGTGTGTGTGTGTGTGTGTGTGTGTGTGTGTGTGTGTGTGTGTGTGTGGTGTGTGTGTGTGTGTCACTCCCCTCCCCCTAAGCACAGGTGGACTCATAGGGAATCCTGCCAAATACTTTTGGTTTAGAGGGAGGGAGGGGTGTTGGCTGAGGCTGGTGGGTGTAGCAGGTTTTGTTTTGTTGTGTTTCTTAGATAACCGTTTCGCGGAACGGTACCTTTTCACTCCCCCCCCCCCCTCCCCAAATCACTGACACACCTTCAGAGCAAATTTGAGCTTGTGCTGTCTGGAGCTCTCTCTCTCTCTCCTCTCTCTCTTCTCTCCTCTCTCCTCTCTCTCTCTCTCCTCTCTCTCTCTCTCTCTCCCTCTCTCTCTCACTTTCACACGTCTGTCAGAGCTGAGACACAGTTGAGTTTCCTGACAGGGACTGGTCGTGCACCACACATCCACACTGCTCTTCAAAAAGGTCAGTAACGTTTTCACCGTCGTCTCTTTTCACTCTCGTGCTCTTTTCCCACTCAAACCTCTGGAAGAAGAAATAAAAGCCTCATATATTTTATTTCCTTCATATTTGATTGTGGTGAAGTTTCAGAGTTGTGCAAAAAAAAGCTGCCTGCTTCTGTACCTACTGGACCTACTGGACCTACTGGACCTACTGGACCTACTGGACCTACTAGACCTACTGGACCTACTGTACCTACTAGACCTACTGGACCTACTTGACCTACTGGACCTACTGGACCTACTAGACCTACTGGACCTACTGGACCTACTGTACCCACTGAACCTACTGGACCTACTGGAACCTACTGTACCTACTGAACCTACTGAACCTACTGTACCTACTGTACCTACTGGACCTACTGGACCTACTGAACTTACTGAACCTACTGGACCTACTGGACCTACTGAACCTACTGGACCTACTGAACCTACTGAACCTACTGGACCTACTGGACCTACTGAACTTACTGAACCTACTGGACCTACTGGACCTACTGAACCTACTGGACCTACTGAACCTACTGTACCTACTGAACCTACTGGACCTACTGTACCTACTAAACCCACTGAACCTACTGTACCTACTGAACGTACTGGACCTACTGTAACTGCTGTACCTACTAGACCTACTGGACCTACTAGACCTACTGTACCTACCTAGACCTACTGTACCTACTAGACCTACTGGACCTACTGTACCCACTGAACCTACTGTACCTACTGGACCTACTGTACCTACTGAACCTACTGAACCTACTGTACCTACTGAACCTACTGAACCTACTGTACCTACTGGACCTACTGGACCTACTGAACTTACTGAACCTACTGGACCTACTGGACCTACTGAACCTACTGACCTACTGAACCTACTGTACCTACTGAACCTACTGGACCTACTGTACCTACTAAACCCCACTGAACCTACTGTACCTACTGAACGTACTGGACCTACTGTAACTGCTGTACCTACTAGACCTACTGGACCTACTAGACCTACTGTACCTACTAGACCTACTGTACCTACTAGACCTACTGGACCTACTGGACCTACTAGACCTACTGGACCTAATGTAACTACTGGACCTACTGGACCTACTAGACCTACTGGACCTACTGGACCTACTGTACTGATGACTGACCTTTAGTCCAATTACATCCGGCTTCTGTTGTTCACATTTAAAAAGGAGATGAATAGGATTTTCTGTGTGTGTGTGTGTGTGTGTGTGTGTGTGTGTGTGGTGTGGACAGAACAGGGCGTGCAGTAAAAAAAAAAAAGAGAGATGTCCTGCTATTTGAACACAAAACTTTCCTGCCTGTATCTTGCAACAGATGTGTGCACAGTGAAAAGACCCCCCCCCCCCCCCTCCTCCACCCCCTACACATGATCAGCCAAAGAGGAAGCAAGTGAAAGCATGACAAAGCTCCAGCACATTATTATTATTATTATTATTATTATTATTATTATTATTATTATTATTATTATTATTATTATTATTATTATTATTATTATTATTATTATTATTATTATTATAAGAGTAGAAGTACTGATGGAACTGTAATAAAGTAAAAAGAACAGAATAATGTCAAAAATATCCAACAAAGCCTTTAAAAAGGGAGTTACTGTGAAGGTGATGTGATTTATTGGGCCATGGTACTTGGTTTAGTGGGTATGAACAGGACGAAAAAAAGTATTAAAAGAGAGAGAGAGAGAGAGAGAGAGGAGAGAGAGAGGAGAGAGAGAGAGAGAGAGAGAGAGAGAGAGGAGAGAGAGAGAGAGAGAGAGAGAGAGAGAAAGGAAAAAGGAAATTTGAGACATTATGAGAAAGAATGTCAAAATTATGAGCAAAAATTCAAAATTATGAGATTAAAAAGTCAAAATGATGATATAGTAAGTTATAATTTCTGATTTCTGATTTATTTTTCATACTGTCACATCTGTTTAGTTTGAAAAAGTAATGAGTCTATTCTGAAAGTGTAAAGAGTATAAAGTACAGATATTTAAAAAAAAAATTTAAGGAGTAAAATTAAAAAGTTGGCAGAAAAATAAATACACAAGTAAAGTACAGCTAAAGAATTACAACTATGTACAGTAAATTAAATAATTTTACTTAGGTAGGCTATTTCCACCTCTGATTGTTAGTGCTGTCAAATGATTACACTGCTCTACAATTTTTTTTGCAAGTATCTGCTTCAGACATTAAAAGTGTTAAAACTTACATAGTTTAATAAGATAAATCATAAAATAAATGACTTTAGTGCTGGTTAGTTCATGTTTTTAATATATATAATGGTGTGTTATTCCACATATATGCTGGTTTATGTTCATGTATATAATGGATTAATAAATATTCTACTAGAAAGAAGCTT
>CM035794.1:73619702-73640460 GCA_020466265.1 Siphamia tubifer | reverse complement strand
ATAATAATGTGCTGGAGCTTTGTCATGCTTTCACTTGCTTCCTCTTTGGCTGATCATGTGTAGGGGGTGGAGGAGGGGGGGGTCTTTTCACTGTGCACACATCTGTTGCAAGATACAGGCAGGAAAGTTTGTGTTCAAATAGCAGGACATCTCTCTTTTTTTTTTTACTGCACGCCCTGTTCTGTCCACACACACACACACACACACACACACACACACACACACACACACACACACACAGAAAATCCTATTCATCTCCTTTTTAAATGTGAACAACAGAAGCCGGATGTAATTGGACTAAAGGTCAGTCATCAGTACAGTAGGTCCTGTAGGTCCAGTAGGTACAGTAGGTCCAGTAGTTACAGTAGGTCCAGTAGGTCCAGTAGGTCCAGTAGGTCCAGTAGGTCTAGTAGGTCCAGTAGGTCCAGTAGTTACATTAGGTCCAGTAGGTCCAGTAGGTCTAGTAGGTCCAGTAGGTCCAGTAGGTCTAGTAGGTACAGTAGGTCCAGTAGGTACAGTAGGTCTAGTAGGTCCAGTAGGTCTAGTAGGTCCAGTAGGTCCAGTAGGTCTAGTAGGTACAGTAGGTCCAGTACGTTCAGTAGGTACAGTAGGTTCAGTAGGTTTAGTAGGTACAGTAGGTTCAGTAGGTCCAGTAGGTCCAGTAGGTTCAGTAAGTTCAGTAGGTCCAGTAGGTCCAGTAGGTCCAGTAGTTACATTAGGTCCAGTAGGTCCAGTAGGTCTAGTAGGTCCAGTAGGTCCAGTAGGTCTAGTAGGTCCAGTAGGTCCAGTACGTTCAGTAGGTACAGTAGGTTCAGTAGGTTTAGTAGGTACAGTAGGTCCAGTAGGTTCAGTAGGTACAGTAGGTCCAGTAGGTTCAGTAAGTTCAGTAGGTCCAGTAGGTCCAGTAGGTCCAGTAGTTACATTAGGTCCAGTAGGTCCAGTAGGTCTAGTAGGTACAGTAGGTCCAGTAGGTCTAGTAGGTACAGTAGGTCCAGTACGTTCAGTAGGTACAGTAGGTTCAGTAGGTTTAGTAGGTACAGTAGGTCCAGTAGGTTCAGTAGGTACAGTAGGTATAGTAGGTCCAGTACGTTCAGTAGGTCCAGTAGGTCTAGTAGGTACAGTAGGTCCAGTAGGTACAGAAGCAGGCAGCTTTTTTTTGCACAACTCTGAAACTTCACCACAATCAAATATGAAGGAAATAAATATATGAGGCTTTTATTTCTTCTTCCAGAGGTTTGAGTGGGAAAAGAGCACGAGAGTGAAAAGAGACGACGGTGAAAACGTTACTGACCTTTTTGAAGAGCAGTGTGGATGTGTGGTGCACGACCAGTCCCTGTCAGGAAACTCAACTGTGTCTCAGCTCTGACAGACGTGTGAAAGTGAGAGAGAGAGAGAGAGAGAGAGAGAGGGAGAGAGAGAGAGAGAGAGAGAGAGAGAGAGAGAGAGAGAGAGAGAGAGAGAGAGCTCCAGACAGCACAAGCTCAAATTTGCTCTGAAGGTGTGTCAGTGATTTGGGGAGGGGGGGGGGGGGGGGAGTGAAAAGGTACCGTTCCGCGAAACGGTTATCTAAGAAACACAACAAAACAAAACCTGCTACACCCACCAGCCTCAGCCAACACCCCTCCCTCCCTCTAAACCAAAAGTATTTGGCAGGATTCCCTATGAGTCCACCTGTGCTTAGGGGAGGGGAGTGACACACACACACACACACACACACACACACACACACACACACACACACACACACACACACACACACACACACACACACACTTAAAGACCAACCAAGCCTTAAAACCTGCTTGTGAACTTGTGATGGTGCAGTTATGACTGTGAATAAAGGAGGACAGAGGGGATGGAGATGATTTATACTGTAGACACAGGTGGAAGTAACTGAGTAAAAGTACCTAGTAACTTGTACTTAAGTTGATTTTTTTTTTTTTTTACGTATCTGTACTTTACTTGAGTATTTATTTTTCTGGCAACTTTTGACTTTTACTCCCTACATTTGTTCACAAATATCTGTACTTTATACTCTTTATATTTATATAAATATCTGTACTTTATACTCTTTACGTTACTTTTTCAAACTAAACAGATGTCGCAGTAGAAAAAATAAATCTCTAAATCATAATTTTGACTTTTTATGTCACACTTTTGACTTTATCTCATAATTGTGTCTCTTTATCTGTCTCACATTTATGACTTTTTGTCTCACAATTCTGCTTTTTTTTCTTTTTTTAATCTCAAAATGATGACTTTGATTGACTTTGTCACTTTTTATTTTTTCCATTTTTCCTAAATTGCAGCTCGTTCACACAAAACTGAGTAACTGTGACCTGATTAAAACACATTATCTAGACACTAACTCACTTTTAAAAGCTTTATTTTTGGATACTTTTGAAACCTTGTGATTTTCCCTGGTTAAATAAGTATTATTTCACCCATACAATAAAAATTGCAGTTTTACTTTTTACTTTATTACAATTAAGTAGTTGTACAGTAAAAGAGTTAAATCAGTACTTCTACTTTTACCAGAGTATTTTTTTTCACACAAATAGTACTTCTACTTAAGTACTGAAGAACTGACACTAGAGCGCTGGTGTTAAAGTGTCTGATAAAGTGGAGAACAGACAGAGGTGGAATCACAATAAAGCATTGAACCAGTGGGCGGAGCTTAGCTGGTGCCAAACAGGAGCTAGAGGGGTTCATATCAGGTATCGAACAAAAGACATATCAGTGCAGAAAAAAATAAAAGAAGTTAAGGAAAGGCAGGGTGATGGAGCCAGTGACAGTATCTGAGAGTATTTAGGGTGTGTGCTCTTTGTACCAGCTCGTACCTGACCAGACTGAAGGGGAACTGTGCTGCTGTGAAGCCTGTAATGCAACATAATGACTGTAATAAAAGGCTGTAAAGGCCTTTGTACATGAAGCTGAAATGCTTTATGAAACTACACTTTCTCTGCAACTGCTTTCATTAATAATAAGACATGAAAAAATAAATAAATATATATATATATATATATATGTGTGTGTGTGTGTGTGTGTGTACTACTCGAAAAATGTCAAGATAGATAGGTAGGTAGGTAGGGAGGTAGATAGATAGATAGAGAGAGAGAGAGAGAGAGAGAGAGAGAGAGAGAGAGAGAGAGATAGGTAGGTAGATAGATGGATAGATAGCACCTTGCATGTCTATTGCACTTATAATGGGGTGGGTCATTGGGGGGGGGGGGGGGGTATTCAGAGCCAGGATGGATTTTGGGAAAGAAAAATGTTCTTAAGTGTGTTAGTTGTGGCTCTGATGCACCTGTAGCATCTCCCTGAGGATAGCAGGTCAAAGGTCAGCACCAGGATGGTAGATGTCATGGTTGATCTGTTGTGATCTGTTGAGGCAGGGGGTGGGGGAGGGGGGATATAAAAGTCTAAATATGCTGAAAAAGTGCGTAGTTTTCTTTTATTCTGTACATATTATACAGACAAATAGGATGTGAATCAATATATTTCAATCTTTTATTTGTTTGGATTTTGCTCATGACGACTTATAGCTTCAGAAAACTCACATTTAAGCAATATGTCAATTTCCAATTAGCTCTAATAGTTAGTTTGTAAGTTGGCAGTTGGGTGAATATACATTGAGTTGACAGGGAATACTTTTAATACCATTGGTGTTTCAGATGGGTATTTTTAAAAACAAATACAAAAGCAGTCTGATTCCTACAGTATGCTAAACCTCTGCAACAGTAAAAAGCTAATTAGCTCATTAGCATACCTGCCTATTCAGCACAGGTGGAAAGTAACTCAGTAAAAGTACTTCATTACTGTACTTAAGTAGATTTTTTTTAGGTATCTGTACTTTACTTGAGTAGTTATTTTTTCTGGCCAATTTTGACTTTTACTTCCTACATTTTTATATAAATATCTGTACTTTACACTCTACATTCTCAAAAGAGACCTGTTACTTTTTCAAACTAAACATATGTGACAGTATGAAAAATAAGTGGCTTCAGATGGAAAATCAAAAACTTCTGCTTTATATATTATAGTTATGTGACTATTATCTCACAATTTTATCATTTTATCTAAAATTGTGACTTTTTTCTGAACATTTAGCTTTTTTTTTGTTTAAATCTTATATTTCTATAACTTTTTTTTTAAATCTTATGATGACTTTTTTTAAATTATTATTATATTTTTCTAAATGTACTGCCCATATCCAATAAACTGAGTAACTTTGTGACCTGCTCAAACACATTTTCTACACAGTAACTCACTTTTAAAGGATTAATTTCAGGTACTTCTTAAACTTTTAAGATTTTTCTGGTTAAATAAGTATTATTGTGTTCATGACAAAAAAAAGTTTTACTTTTTACTTTATTACAATTGAGAAATTATACTTTTTTTTCTTTTATTAAAGTAGAGGAGTTGAATCCGTACTTCTACTTTTACCAGAGTATTTTTTCCACACAAGTAGCTGTACTTCTACTTAAATACACTATGTGAGTACTTTTACCACCTCTGCTCTTCAGGTAACCGTACATAATCTATATGACAACTGCAGTATTCTCACATGTCACAGCTTACAGCTAAATAACTTTATCACGGTACAGACGACTCACCTTGGCTGAACTGTACAATCCTCAGGGAAAAATACAAAAATCTACCTTCCGTGCTGTGATTGGCTAGAGCCGCTGGGGGGCGGGGAGTGCGTTCCAGGCACAGCTGCCTTGGATGCTTGGTGGGGGGCTGAAAATCCCATCAAGTCTCACCTACAGGGTTTTAAAGTTTCTTACTTATGGCGGAAGTAAAACACACATGAGTAGATAGAGGAAGGTGAACATGTGTATTTCATATAGAAACTATTGCATTAAGTTGTTAGGAGGGGGGGGGGGGGTTCTGATCCCAGGTGTCATAATAATGCATATACTGTATATTCAGGTCTGAACTAGCTAAAGCTACACCACTGTTTATGCCAGTGGAAGTTAGGATTACACAGGCCCTTTCTAGTATTGTCTCATGCAGGATCACCCAGTCATGTCCACACCCAGAAGGGGTTACATCATCATGTGTCGGCCCCTCCTCCTGTCACGTTCTGTAGAAGGACAAGCACTTATTTCAATGTCTAGTGTATGTAGTTTAAAAAAAAAAGTCTTTTGAGAAAATACAGTTCAGCTTCGACATACACACAGGATTATATGTACACTGTAAAAAAAACAAACAAAAAACAACCACAGAATAAATTCCAAAAATGTGCAGCAAGAAAAGTTTATTTCTATAGCATCTTTCATGAAAGATAATAAATTACAACCCCAAAAGGTGTCATTTACAATAGAAATGACAGATGTTTCTGAACATCACATGACCTTACTTACATACCTGCATTTATTTCTGTGTTAAAATCCATTGTTTGTAAGTTAATATGTTGTGAAAATATGTTTATTCTGCTTCATCATTCAAAAGTTATCAACGCTAACGCAGCATCTAAACCAGGGGTCGACAACCTGTAAGACCCAAAGACACATTTGAATGGAAAAGAAAACACTGGGAGCCGCTCATCATCTTTAAAAATCTCAGCCAATGTGTCCCAAACCCAGAGGTGGAAAGTAACGAAGTAAAAGTACTTCATTACTGTACTTTTTTAGGTATCTGTACTTTACTTGAGTATTTTTCTGGCTACTTTTTACTTTTTCCCCCTACATTTTTGCGTAAATATCTGTGCTTTATACTCCTTACATTCTCAGAATAGATGTTTTCAAACTAAACAGATGTGACAGTATGAAAAATAAGTCACTTCAGAGGGAAGTGGAAGTGATTTTATATACAGTATTATAGTTATATGACTTTTTAATCTCACAATTTTGACTTTTTCTCTTAAAATGATGTATTTTTTATGTCATATTTATGACTCATGATGACTTTTTATCTCAATTGTGACTTTTTTTTCTTCTTTTTTTTTAAAATTTCCTGCCCATATCCACAAAACTGAGTAACTGTGACTTGATCAAAAACACAGTAACTCACTTTTAAATGCTTTACTTTGGATACTTTCAAACTTTTCAGATTTTTCTTCATTAAATAAGTAGTATTGCGTTCATGGAAAAAAAAACAAAAAGGCAGTTTTACTTTTTACTTTTGTACTTTATTACAATTGAGAAGTTGTACTTTTTTACTTTTACTTAAGTAGAGGAGTTGAATCAGTACTTCTACTTTTACCAGAGTATTTTTCCACACAAGTAGCTGTACTTCTACTTAAGTATATAGAATGTCAGTACTTTGACTACCTCTTCCCAAACCTTAGTTTATTTGTTTGTATGTTTCCAGGGTTTCCAACTTTATTTTCTCTCTTGCTCCCTCCATACCGATACTAACGACATTATTCGTCACCTTCACGGAAATTCACTTAATAAAGTGCATGTATTAATAATAGAAAATTTTACCTAATATTTAAATTACAATGATTTACCAGGTTATTTTAATCTCAAATAACAAACGACCACAACCCAAATATCATTAAAAATATTTTTCAATGAGCCGCAACTGTGGATGATCACGGGTGACCGCAGGCGCCTGCTCAATTCAGCTGTCTGTCTGTCTGTCTCACTGTCTGTCTCTGTCCGTTTGTCCGTCCATCCTGATCTGATCTTCAGTTGTAATCAGGTTTAGGGATGAAAGTAACTTGACCATAATAACAACATGGATACTTTATTGATTCCTTACAGCACAGGTGTCAAACTCCAGTCCTTGAGGGCCGGTATCCTGCATGTTTTAGATATTTCCCTCTTCTATGTGATTCAGTTTAACCCCAAACAACAATACTACAATAAAAAAAAATGTAGAAAAATAAACAAAATGAGCAACAAAATATATAAATATTATAAATATTTATATATTTATATATATTTATTATAAAATAAATATTTACAAAATGACAAATAATGTGGGCGGCACCGTGGTGCAGTGGTTAGCACTCGTGCCTCACAGCAAGAAGGACCCTGGTTCAAATCCCGTACCAGACCTTTCTGTGTGGAGTTTGCATGTCCTCCCTGTGTCCGCGTGGGTTTTCAGGCACTCCGGTTTCCTCCCACCATCCAAACACATGCACTGATAGGTTAATTGGTTAATCTAAAACTTGTCCATAGGTGTGAATGTGACAGTGATTGTTTGTCTATATATGTTCAGCCCTGCGATGAACTGGCGTCTCATACAGGGTGTACCCCGCCTTCGCCCATTGTAGCTGGATTAGGACCCCAGTGACCCCCGCGACCCTAGTGAGGATAAAGCGGGTTCAGATAATGAATGAATGAATGACAAATAATGTGGAAAGAAAACTACTATTGAAATTTGGTCCCAGCAATTTTAATTTTGCCTTTAATTTTTTATTTTTTTTTTAAATAAAATACATTAAAAAAAAACCGTTGCTTTTTGGCACCTTGTCCATGCACAAAACTAAAAGGAAAATGGTTGAATTTTTCTGAATATTTAAACTAAATCATCCATTCAGAATGCATCAACACTGACACTTAAAGAGTTAATAATCAGCTCCTCATCAGACTGATAATGATGCAATGGCCTCTAGGTGTAATGGAAGAGGGAAACATCTAAAACATGCAGGACACCGGCCCTCGAGGACCACACTTTGACACCCCTGTCCTTACAGGAAATGTTATAGTTATGACAGTAGAAGAGCTGCAGTAACAGGCTGACCAGCACAGAACATATACAATAAAACATACTCAGACAGTGGAGACACATGGTTCAGCCTGAGGCATTAAAATACGACATATAGACAAAATAGAGTCAGTTACTGAAGAAAAACGTGACAGTGTGACGACTTCAGTGAATGTTAACTTGACTTTGTCCAAAAGTAACTGAACTTTCCACAGAACACCACTGATTCAACATCATTTGAAATTCTGCACATCTGATCTCTTTTCAAGAGCTCCTGAAAAGGTTCTTTTTGTTTGTTTTGTTCATGTTTTATCTTTTTGTCTGAAGCGCCTCAATTCACAGAACCATAATAGAAAACCTTCTGTTTCCTAAAGAAGTGAGTCCTACACATTGGTTTTTCTCAGGCAAAAATTGTATTCCGTAATTATTTAACTTTAAAAGCCTATATATATATATATATATATATATATATATATATATATATATATATATATATATATATATATATATATATATATATATATATATATATATATATATATATATATATATATATATATATATATATATATATGTATACAGCTTCACATTAATGACATTATTTTAATAACACCTATATATACAGGTCCCACATTAATGCACTACTACATTAATGCAAAGCTGATTTATTTATTTTTTTTTTTTACAGTTAAAGTTCCCAACTTTGAACTAATATTGGTCTGTTAGTAAATTTGCCATTAAAAAAATCACACATTTACAAATTAACAAACCATTGACAATGGTTCTTTTGTTTGTGAAATATTTATTTTCATCAATGTTTGCTAAAATATGTGTACTTGAAGCATTCAACAGTTATTTATTCTTTCAAAAATTTTTTAAAATGTCCACACTTTGAAAAAACTGATAATTCCCCAAATGTTCCCTCTGTAAAACACATGAACATAACTGTAGAGAAAACGCTTTAAAACTGACATTTTTACAAATGAATTCCTCACATTTGAACTGTAAACTTCACTGTGGTGTGTTGGTAAATGCTGTGTTTCAGTCCATACCTGCCAAATACAAACAAATACACCCTGGTTTAAGCACGAAAATCAAGGCGTGGGGTGTGTGTGTGTGTGTGTGTGTGTGTGTGTGTGTGTGTGTGTGTGTGTGTGTGTGTGTGTGTGTGTTTGTGTGTGTGTGTGTGTGTGTGTGTGTGTGTGTGGGGGGGGTATAAAAGTGTTAGTGTTTCGAAATCTACAAATTTTTACCTGTTAAATAAACAGTAAAAGTGAGTGTTTTAGTTCAAACTCCACAGTGTTACATGTACAAAGAGCCCATTCTTTTATCTGTAATCCAAATGGTTGAAGAACAGCTGGACTTTTAATTTGGTGAGGAATTTTTCAGTTACCCCAGACCCAAAGTTTGGGTTTGTTGGTAAATTAGGACTGAATAATATGGAGGTTTGTTTTGCTCTGTATAAACAGATCTGCTTGTGCATAACTATCATCTACAAACAGATGAAAATCAGGATGTGTCTGAGTTTGTAAGCAGGTAGCGCTGCGGGGTCTGGGGAAGAAAACATACAATGATGGAAAAGGACGAAGACAAAGCAACAACTCTGAAGTTACACCCACATGCTGCTGCTGCTTTCATCCTGACACCTGTGGAGTGGGAGTCACCATCCTATCCTCCAAATCTGTCACTAAGACCTGTTGGCGCTCAAGGGCCATGATTTGGGTGATGGAATCTGTTTCATTGGTAGCTTTGGTTGTTTTCTGTAATGTGTATCAAACTGTGTGTGTGTGTGTGTGTGTGTGTGTGTGTGTGTGTTCGTTCATTGGAAATACAGTGGTACCTCAACGTATGAAATTAATTTGTTCCATCTCATACTAGGGCATTAAATTATCAAGCCGACTTATCTGTCAATAAAGTTGAAGGCGAATTGACGGGTTATGATGACATCATCACATTGTCAGTGGATGAACAACACAGACACACGACAAAAAACAAAATAAAACACAGACACACGTCTGTCCAGCAATGAGCAACTTGTAATAAAATTCACTGCAACGTAACAATGTCCACTGACAAGACACAAGCACCAACATTTAACACCAACAAAACGTATATATATATATATATATATATATATATATATATATATATATATATAAGCATAATGGTTATATATAACCATTAAAGCCCCAATGCAAATGTAACCATCTGGGGATAAAAACTGTGCTACAGTCAATTTGTGCATGTGCCCTGAAGATAGATAGATAGATAGATAGATAGATAGATAGATAGATAGATAGATAGATAGATAGATAGATAGATAGATAGATAGATAGATAGATAGATAGATAGATAGATAGATAGATAGATAGATAGATAGATAGATAGATAGATAGATAGATAGATAGATAGATAGATAGATAGATAGATAGATAGATAGATAGATAGATAGATAGATAGATAGGTCTAGGATACATAATACTGTTATTTTGGTTGTTTTTTTCATGTGTACAGGGTCAGCACATTATATTTCCACTGCTGTTCGAACACTTCAGGGTGATTCACTGTCATAGACACAATATTGTGGCGTCATTTTCAGCTACAGCAATGAATGATGAAGGAGGATGAAATGTGAAACAGTAGGTTTTAATTTCTAAAAAAAAAAAAAAGGATTATATTAACATTTTCCAGGTGAGAATAAAGGCGCTTACACGTCATATGTGGTATTTTTATTTATCTTTTATTTTTCCAGTGCTGGTTGAAATGACAGCCATTAAATAAAAGTAGTTTAATAGACAGAACACACTGAGGACCAGATCTATTCAGATCCCATGTTGAGTGTCTTATGTATTTTCATGCACAATGTAGAATTTTGCATGTGGAGTTGAACCACAGTTTGTGGGTGAATTATGAAGAATATCAACAGGTGCAAAGTCTTGGACACAGTCTGATTTAAATGAGGATTTTGCGTTTGCTACTGGTCGTCGTCATGGAGACAGTTACGCTAGAAAAACTGCTCTGAGATCTGCCAACAGTGATGGTAACAGTGCACTGAGTGATCCAGACACACACACACATGTAATGTTGGAGGAGTTTTGTCATAGAAAGTGTTACATCATTCGTTCATTCATTTATTTTTAATTTTGGAGGTGGAGGTGGAGGATGGGCTGAACGACTGTCAGGTTCACATCATCTTGTAACTGTAGCCTAATGTCGGTGCATGTTTTTAATCACAGTCATTAGATCAAGTGGAAAAGACGTGTGTGTGTGTGTGTGTGTGTGTGTATGTGTGTGTGCACATACATATAAATATTTTTTCTTCCATCATTCTAAAAATATTCACACAAGAATGATCATTGATAATATCAATGTCTTCTTGAACAACAATCCTTTTTGAGCATGTTTGATTTCTATTTCTATTACATATATATATATATATATATATATATATATATATATATATATATATATATGTATATATATATATATATATATATATATATATATATATATATATATATATGTATATATATATGTAACAGGGTTGCAGCAACGGGGGTATGTCATGGTTATAATTACACAAAATTCTTTATTTGTTTGATTTTAGTTTACACTGACAGAGCGAAAAGACAGTGTTAATATGTGGAACCTCTTTGTCTTTGTGTGTTTCCACCGTGCACTTTATGGTGCAACACCGCCTAATATATTAGGTATTTTCGCGCCCTTACCTCCTTCCTTTTGTTCTGGATGTGTGTGGAGGAGGTAAGCGACCATGTAATTTCCTAAATTACTGTTTCGGCTTCTAAAATATTATTTTGGGTTAATTGGCTATTTCAAACTTTATCAATTCATATTAATATATAATTTGGTCTGTTTAGGGGCGTGTGTTCCGTGGATTCACTGACCGAGGGATTCATGTGTTTTCTGTCAGGAGCCCAAAATAAAGACTGTCTCCCAAGTGGTTACGTGCGGGTCTTATTTAATATTAATACACACAACGCAGAGTCAGACACCACCGGTTACATATATATATATATATATATATATATATATATATATATATATATATATATGCAGGCATTTAGTCCAGGTTAATGCTTTATGTGTGTGTTTGTGTTGTTTTATTGTGTTTTGTTTTGTGGATTTATCTGTTGCACTATATAATTATTTTATATTAAGCTTTTAGTGACATTTCATACTAAAGTGCTCTATGAATAAAGTTTTCTTACTGACAATAAAGATGGGTTGACTGGACTCTAATGTGCCGCGTATTTAAAAAAGGTGGTGATTTAAACATCCCAGTGTGGTGAGGACACTCCCCCTGACCAATCAGTGGACAGGAGCTTATCACGTCACGCTGTAGCATGGCTCAGCATGCTTGGGCCCGGTTAAAAAGCAGGTCCTGTATTCTGGGCTGAATGGTGCCGTACACATCCAGTAAAAATGTACTAAACGGGCTGAAAATGGGGAGCTTTTAAATCAAAGCTGGTTTAAGATACAAGGCACACGCATAAAGAAACACGTACCTCAAAAAAATCCCCAGCTGGGAGACATATTTTTAAAGGCTTCTTATGCTATTATTATTATTTCCTGCTATCTGTAACATACCGAGTATCTCTCCACCTTTTCTCTTCCTATGAAGTGGTAAAAATGTGTGCAACAAGCGAACTAAGAGCAGTGTAGGTCAGAGGTGTGTAGGTGTATGTAGGAGGTGCAACAACATTATCTGCAGCTCTCACTATATATATATATATATATATATATATATATATATATATATATATATATATATATATATGTATGTGTGTGTGTGTGTGTGTGTGTGTGTGTGTGTATGGCCCCACATACATTTCTTTGTTGTCACTCACCTCCTGTGTCAAAAGAATAATAATAAATAACATTTGAGCTACTCTACAGACCAAGGGCGTCACAGCCATTTAAAATGTGGGGGTGTTCTAGGTTGTGGCACATGAACAAAATATCATCGGAAAATTAACAAAAAAAATTTATATTAAAAAAGTAATATATGGCCGAAAATAATAACAAAAATGTGTTTTTCCTCAATTAAACATTTATTCAATTCATAAGTAAAAATGATGAGATAAAAAGTCACAATTATGAGATAAAAAGGATTTAAAAAATCAGACACTGATTTTACAGACACTGTTCCTCTTTTTTCTTACAAAAATGTTTTGTCCATGTCAGTGGAGACGACTAAAAATATGTTCCTCAGGGGGAACATCAGTGAAAAAAGTTCTAGAACCACTGTCTTAGGGTAAATGTCACAGAACAAGACATAGTTTATTTAACTTAGTTTAACAACAGTAACATTTCTCATTACTTACTGGTTAATAACTGTTTGTTAACACCACGAAGAAGAACTGTTTACATTACCACTGAACTGAGGTGCGCTTCATTTACATATGCTGTTGTGCCGCCCGGGCGGGTAAACAGTTTAAACCATAGATATTGTAACAGCCCCGAAATGTTATTGATGTTTGTTTGGTGTAAAATGTCTTTGTTTTTGTAAACAAAAACAAAATGAGATGTTATTTTAATAATTTTAGCTGTTTTTATTTATTTATTGTATTTATTTTTGCCATCTCTCGTGAGGAAGTTGTCAAATTATGTCCTCACCAATGTCAACATCATGAGTACTCCCATGGCTTCAATAAATGCTAAGTTCATTAGGTTTGAAGTTAATAATAATAATAATAATAATAATAATAATAATAATAATAATAATAATAATAATATAATCACAACAACTACTGGGAGCAACTTAGGGTTTTTTTTGGTATATTTTGTATATTTTATTTGTATAGCACCTTTCATACAAACACTGTAGCCCAAATTGCTTCACATTGATTAAAAATTTAAATACAATTTTAAGTCAGGGTGAAATAAGAAATGCAATAAGATTTGATTGCACAAAATTATAAAACTACAAGATAAACTGATTATACATACATTATACATTATACAATTTCAATAAAATAAATGAGAATTACATTAAGATTTGATTACGCACAAAATATAAGGAATATAAAGAACGTAAAAAATGGGGTCACAGAATTGTGACTCCATTCTTTATCTCCCTTCAAAGGCTGATGAAAATAAAAATGTTTTTAATTTGTTTTTTAAATATACTCAGTGAACTGGCTTCTCTGACACATACATTTGTGACCATACAATGTACCCACAATAGTGAAGAGTAAATGTCTTTGTTTTGATCCAGAGACAGTCTAGGTACTGATACTACTGATAAGACTGTAGACAGAGTGGCCGAAAAGAGAACAGGAACACAGCTGTTGTGAATTTGTGTGAAAAGCTGAAGCCTGAAATCTGTCCGTCAGCTGGTATGCCATAAACCTTTGAGTTTGATGTTCACTAAATTCCACCTGCCTTTTAGTGTTTTCAGTGGAGGAAAAAAAAGAAGATTCATGCAACTCTCAAAGAACTGATGACAACTTCACAACACATCCAGTCCACCACAGACCAGTTTCTGTTACGGGGTCCTACATTAGTTTTAGAGAACTTCCTGTAAATATCAGTAAAGTGTTAGAAGATCATTTGTTAAAATGTATTCAGAGAATGTTTAATCTCGCCCCTATTTTGTGCCAATCCTAAGTTTCTATGACAACCCATTTTTGAATTAGAGCCAATAATGTGATTTTGACCTTTCTGCTAAATGCGACCTTGACCTTTGACCTTTTGTAATATTGATAATTTCGTTATATGTATATATGTGTAAGTGCGTGTAATATTATAATATATATATATATATATATATATATATATATATATATATATATATATATATATATATATATATATATATATATATATATATATTATATATATATATATATATATAAAATATATATAATATATATATATAATATTGCATTTGTTACTCTACATTCCAGGTAATACTCATTGATTTGATATACTATTTATTCAATTTAGTGGCTCTTACCAAATTAAATAAATAATATATCAAATAAATCAATATTATCTGTGGAATGTAGAGTAAAAAATGACATTTTGTGAAAAAAAAAGAAAAATGGAGTTATCTGTTTTTGCAAATGAACTCTTCATATATATATGTACATATATATATATATATATATATATATATATATATATATATATATATATATTGATTAAGTTATAGCATGATATGTCTATGTATGACACATACAAACAGTGTTACACAAGTTAATGTTGCGACATGTCACCTTTGACCTCCAGAGATCTGAAAAGCTATGATCTCAGCCTGCTTTATCCTAACTCAAGTAATGGTAGTAAGGTGTCCAGGTAAGATGGGGGGGGGAGTGTTGTGGGCGTGGCAGAGGGAGAGAGAGAGAGAGAGAGAGAGAGAGAGAGAGAGTTTTTGGGAGCAGAGAAAAAGAGTTAAATGTACAGAGTGTGACCGGCGACCGGAGCAGGTGTTGTCCCGTTGTTGGAAATAAACATTGAAAACGAAGCTCACTGAAACCACTCCTTGTGTTCTAAGAACCTGCAGAGGGAAGTTAACCCCAGGGTAAGGTACTTACTGGAGATACTGTACGAGAGGAGGACGACATTTTCCCCTGATTTCCTGACTACGGTCAGGATAACGTCAGGAACGGTTAATAATACGTTTACAATAATAACACAAAAAAAGAACGACAAAAAAGAACGAAAAAGTTCATTTTGGGATCCATTAACTTCTAGTTCATAATTTGGAAGAATGAACGATGAACTGAACTAATTCATATTGAGTAACTTGAACTAAACTTTGAACTAGTTCTTAATCAAGGTGAACTTTCCCAACAATACCATCTGGCGACAGTCAGGTTAGACCGTACCGCTAACGTCTGTGATTTCGGGTCCAACCGGGACGGACTGTTGTCTGGTGGTAGAATTTTATGAATGGTGTTGTTGTCCTTGAGGAATGGAGGGAAAATTTCAGGATGTCGCGGCCCTCACTCCTGGAAATGCTATGTCCGTACAGGAAGTAGGAGTATCTATGGTTCTCAATGAGGCTCCTGATTGGCTTGTGTGGAGTTGTCATTCTAACACTACCACAGACAGGCTTGGTGTGCTTTAACACTTCTTGACAGCGTATTTATATGGATTTATATACGTATATTACAAAAAAAAACACGTGCTGTGTGCATAAAGTTTTTGGGGAAAACAGAGCTTAAAAAAATATGCGTTTTAAAAATACCCGGGTATGTTTAAACAGGCCCTAACTCGCCAAACTAAAACTCCGAAAGTTGTAGTAGAACACCAGTTATCCAAGACAATACCTATGGAAGTAAATGAATATACACTCCTTATACAGAGTAAATAGAGCAGTAGTTCCACCCATGAACTCAGTCAGTTATTTAGGTCGTCAATGTACAGTATGCTACATAAATCATGGCTAATTCCAAGTTCCATCTGATCTACGTGCCACATAATTATAACTAGTCGGCTATTTGTATATGTAGTTTCTGTGTCGTCTGTCAGCTCAGTGTCAGCACAGTTTTTTAAACATCTTTTCATGTTCTTGTACCTTACTATTTTAGCTTGATACTGCACTCAACTGATATATTTTGTGGAGTGAGATATTTTTCCTCATTTAGATTTCTTGCCACAGCTGGAACCAGAGGTGGAAAGTAACTCAGTAAAAGTACTTCATTACTATACTGAAGTAGTTTTTTTTTTAGGTGTCTGTACTTTACTTGAATATTTATTTTTCTGCCAACTTTTTACTTTTACTCCCTACATTTTTGTATAAATATCTGTACTTTATATTCTTTACATTCTCAGAATAGACTCATTACTTTTTTGAACTAAACAGATGTGACAGTATGAAAAATAACCAGAGGGAAAATCAGTGGAAAAGAGAAACTGTGACTTTATATATTATAGTTATATGACTATTATCTCACAATTTTGACGTTTTATTGCATAATTTTGACTTGTTATTTCACAAAAATCTCATGATGACTTAGAAAAGTACAACTGCTCAATTGTAATAAATGACAAAGGAAAACTGCATTTTTATTTTGGTAATTTATTTTTTTGCTACGGATGAAATAATACTTTTTTTCATTCATTTATTTTTATTTGTGTTTGTATTTTATTTGTATTTTTAATTTTAAAATATTTATATTTATATGTCAAGAATTGTTTTATCCTTCATTCCTTATGTGCTACTTTCCTGTATGCTGCTGGATCTAAAATTTCCCTGAGGGAGTCTTATATATATATATATATATATATATATATATATATATATATATATATATATATATATATATATATATATATATATATATATAATGAGTTGTAGAATGTGTTCTATTGGGTCATGGTTCTCAGTTTTGTTGGTATGGACAGGTCATTTAGGAAAAATTAAATAGGAGATAATAAATAAATAGGAGATTAAAAACATTATATATGTATAAAAAACATATTTATGAGATTCAAGAAATCTAAATCGTGAGATAAAAACTCAAAAGGCTGAGAAAAATTTTGGAATTATGAAATAAAATTCTAAATTATGATATAGTAAGTCACAATTTTTGATTTACTGATTTTTCATACTGTCACATTTGTCTAGTTTGACAAAGGAAAGAGTCTATTCTGAGAATATAAAGAGTATAAAGTACACATATTTACACAAAAATGTAGCGAGTAAAAGTGAAAGGTTTCCAGAAAAATAAATACTCAAGTATGGTACAGTTACCTAGAAAAATGTACTTCAGTACAATAAAGGAAGTACTTGTATTTAGTTACTTCCACCTCTGGTCATGCATAACATTATTATACACTACAATGATCTTCAAACCAGTTTAACAGGTCATTTTCTGAAGTGGAGAAGAAAGAAGGAATGGGGAGGATGCCGATGCGACAAGAAAAGAAAAAGCAGAGAGTGAATGAAGAGCATGAGACACATGACAAACATGTCAAACACAAAGAACGTACACTGACAAATGACAACTTATTATGAAACATGACGGTGAAGGTACAGGTACAAATACAGTCTATAAAGTCTATTTACAATTTAACTCATTTACTACACGGTTGAATAAAAAAAAACTTGAATTGAAATGTAATTGAATTATCAGTCAACAATAGTAACTCAGTACTTATCACCACTTTTTTTAGCGTTATGACCATTTAACATCATGTGACCTTGATTTTGACCTTTTAAGGTCACTCAAGGTCGAAAGTCATAACACCATTTGGAAGCCCATGCCAGGTTTATACTATTACAGCTATATAAGATACTATCACAACTATAGAATAAAGTATTATAACTATGGAATGTACTATTATACAGAATATACATATAATATAATTTTGTTATCAATTTTTATTTTTTTTTTGAGGATGAAAGATGCATGTCACAACATTGGTGCTAACATCAAGGTATCTTTCCTTATATTCCCCCCTCCCTGTTCCCATCCCAAGTTGTTTCTCCATGTTTTTTCTTTTGGGATACGATATCAGGCTATTCCCTTAGCAGGATCACGTTTGTGATTGCATCAGTCTGTACAACAACACTCACGCATTGTTGGTTTCTTGTTCTTGTTCATTTCTGGAGGAAACTAATGTTACTGATGGTTCAGTAGTTAGCATTAGCACTGTCAAAATGGAGGAGACTTATGTTACTGATGGTTCAGTAGCTAGCATTAGCACCATCAAAATGGAGGAGACTAATATTACTGGCGGTTCAGTAGTTAGCATTAGCACCATCAAAATGGAGGAGACTACTATTACTGGCGGTTCAGTAGCTAGCATTAGCACCATCAAAATGGAGGAGACTAATCTTACTGATGGTTCAGTAATTAGCATTAGCACCATCAAAATGGAGGAGACAAATATTACTGGAGGTTCAGTAGTTAGCATTAGCACTGTCAAAATGGAGGAGACTTATGTTACTGATGGTTCAGTAGTTAGCATTAGCACCATCAAAATGGAGGAGACTAGTGTTATGATGGTTCAGTAGTTAGCATTAGCACCATCAAAATGGAGGAGACAAATGTTACTGGAGGTTCAGTAGTTAGCATTAGCACCATCAAAATGGAGGAGACTAATGTTACTGATGGTTCAGTAGCTAGCATTAGCACCATCAAAATGGAGGAGACAAATGTTATGATGGTTCAGTAGTTAGCATTAGCACCGTCAAAATGGAGGCGCTCTATGACGTGATGACAAGTGGGAATCCCCTCTGGACACATAACATGGAATCATAAAATTTAACACAAGTCATTTATGTCATTCTAAAACAGAAAGAAATTGTCCGATAATATTGTTTTTACATCACTTGACTTGACAGTATTAGTTTTTCATTTGCACTGTCCACACTAATGTAAATTCACTTTCTCCAACTGCTGTTACATTGTCTGAAATCACACACGTCATCAAGACTCCTAAAAAAAACAACAATACCTCAACAGAAGAACCTGTTTTTCCACTTATCTCTGACGTGCATTCCTTTTACTTTTCAAATCCATGTGTTGTATATGAGGATCAGCTGAAGGAAAAGTGTAGCAGGATATTTTTAACCCACAGCCTGAGAAATACAGAGGGTAAACAATAACAAATGAGAGTAATTATGGTCATTTGTGCTGACTTGTAAATGCTTCTGTGCTTGATGTGTTTGATTTAGAGACGTCACATTTGGTGTAAATCATGCAGGTTGTGTTCAACCACATGAGAGGCTCTAATTAGTCAACAGTTTGGAGGAAACAAGTTAAAGGGGGAAGACATGAGGCGTAAGGTGCTGCTGTTAATGCTGCACTGTAAAAAATAACTGGACAATTAACAGAAAGAAGGTGTACAGTTGGAACATTAAAAAACTAAGTGAAAATACCATATTGTCTGGACTAGAAGCCACTACTTTGTTCATATGTTTTGAACCCAAGCTTTTAATATAACATCGCTCGACCTCGCAGTGTGACTCATGTTTGCGTAATGGCTGTGTGTGTGTGTGTGTGTGTGTGTGTATGTGAGCCGACAAAGAAACTATTTTCTTTCCTTGATGACCGACTTCAACTGGTTAATGAGGCTCAATGATCGGTCAAGATTTTTCTAAACTTCACCATCACTAATTAACACTTACAGGTCTGTGTAAGGAAACAAACATTTAGTGTTTATATTCAATGATTAATCTACATGTTTAAAATGTTAAATCTACATGTTTAAAACGTTAAATCTACATGTTTAAAATGTTCAAACTACATGTTAAATCTACATGTTTAAAATGTTAAATCTACATGTTTAAAACGTTAAATCTACATATTTAAAATGTTAAATCTACATATTTAAAATGTTAAATCTACATATTTAAAATGTTAAATCTACATATTTAAAATGTTAAATCTACATGTTTAAAATGTTCAAACTACATGTTAAATCTACATGTTTAAAATGTTAAATCTACATGTTTAAAACGTTAAATCTACATATTTAAAATGTTAAATCTACATATTTAAAATGTTAAATCTACATGTTTAAAATGTTCAAACTACATGTTAAATCTACATGTTTAAAACATTAAATGTAAATGGTTTTTTTCTACAGCTGTCAATTAACTTTTAATTTCTGTAAAAACAACAAGGTTTTATTTATTTATTTATTTTTACAGTGTACAGTTGCTGCTGGTGCTGTAATGTGCTAAGCACTACCCCCCCCCCCCCCACACACACACACACACCCTCACCCCTTCACCATACCCTCATACCTCCCCCCACCCTCCTCTTCCTCCTCTTCCTCCTCCTCCCTCTCTTCCAGTCGACTCTGCCACAAAACTCCACCCACATCATGAGAATACAGGGAGAGGAATATGATCTAACCACACTCCCAGAGTTTTACCTCAGCAGCCACCCCCAACCCCTACACACACACACACACACACACACACACACACACACACACACACACACACACACATACTCGTTTCCATGTCTGATGAGGACCAACTTTGTAATCAAGTAGCCATTGGGTAGTGAGTGTTATTTTTAATAAAAATAAAATACTACTACTACTACTACTACTACTACTACTACTACTACTACTACTACTACTACTACTACTACTACTACTACTA
>CM035794.1:73599702-73614702 GCA_020466265.1 Siphamia tubifer | reverse complement strand
CTGATTGGACGGAACGGCCGCTTAACATCTGGATGTCCACTGGAAGACCACTTCCTGTTTTGTTTTCATTTCAACTATCAACATGTTAGAGCAGACACTACATGTGGTTTTTACATTTATTTTGGTGATAATTATGAAGCAGCGGCAGGAGCATGTGCAGAATGTTAGAGGAATGAACTGTTTCCATGTCAGAGGAATTATTGAATTCAGATTAAGAGCGGAATAAACCAGTGACTTTATTTGGAATTCAGTTTAATTGAGAATATTCATTTTCAACTGGAATTAGATGTTTACATGGTTCATCTTAAAGAGGAATTAACCTTTATTCTGGATTAAACAGGAATAAAAAGTCATGTAAACAAGGCAGGTCAATATTATTTTCATTCCTTCTGTTCTTTCTGAACATACACAAACGAATTATAATCACCCACATTATACTAATTTATTTACATTTACTAATTATAAAACATACACATATATATATATATATATATATATATATACACACACACACACACATACTCGTTTAAACGTCTCATGAGGACCACATTTGTAATCAAGTAGCCATTGGGTAGTGAGTGTAAACACATTTTTAAAAGAAATAAATAACATGAAAAAGATTTTAAAACATTTAAAATTAAACTAAATATAAATAAATAAATAAATAAATAAATAAATAAATAAATAAATAAATAAATAAATAAATAAATAACTACAAAAATACACACAAAAAAAAACACATCTTCAAAACTTTGCACGTGTTTCCCTCATGCTTTATGGGGACATCAGTAAAAAATACAAATTAATGTATTTAAAGGGCCACATCGTTTCTATTTTACTAGTGGGAACCTTAATTTATATTTAACCCTTGTGGGGACCGGAATTTTGGTCCCCATAGTGTCACAGGTTCCCATGGTGTGGCTGTGTAAACATATAAATGTCCTTATAAAGATATGAATACAAACACACACACTTTTAGGAATTAGGTGTTTACATGGTCATCTTAAAGAGGAATTAACCTTTATTCTGTGTGTGTATGGTATGAATAAACCTAACTTTAACCTGTGTAAAAAGCATAATATACAATTCGTTTTGTGTGTGTGTGTATATATATATATATATATATATATAAATACAACGTACTGTATATAATGCTTTTTACACAGTTAGTGTTAGGTTCATTCATACCATGTCTAACAATCTTGTGACTAATTTGTAGAAAATAAAATGAAAGACTTTTTTTACATCCATGGCTCATTAAAAAACTTCTTTTGTCTTGTTCTGTCTTAAAATACTATGCAGAATACTTTTCAGCAGTAAGTGGAAAAAAACACTGACCTTTGACCTGGCTCATAAAGAATCACACTTAAGTTTCTTGAAATATATTTTACAGAGTGAAGCACATGTTTCATACAGACAGAGGTTCATAGAGGTTAGATTGTAATTTGTATTCGTCTAATTAACAACTTGTACACGACTGAAGATAAAGTGGGATATGTTCAAATGTTTTGCGTCGACAACCGTATAAATATATATGATGGTGCCCTCTTCAACGTGTGGTGAGTGTGGTGTTGACCTGAGATCTAAACAGCATCCGATATGGGAGGTTGAATTCATTAACACAGAACAATTATTAAAAAAAAAAATAAAAAAGACAGTATTCTACAGAACACTCACACACTTGAATATAAAAGGTGTTTTGTTACAACACAGAATGTAATAACTACCAATAATGTAATCATTTTGGCCCATTTGAAATGAAATAAAACCAATATAGGTCATGCTGGAAATGATTGAAATGAGATTAAACAGATTATCCAGAGTAAAATTCATTTTAGCTCAATTTTTAGATGAAATAAAATCACACTATTCAGACGTATATTGAGAAATTTAGATTTTGCTGTTTTGAGCCAAACTGTGTTAACATGGAAGTGATTAGAACACGTTTTCACCGACACAAAACTTTATTTTTAGACTAAGTCTTCTAAAGTTCTAAACAACATCACACTTACGTGGTAGTAAGTACCAGGGGGGTCACAGCCATTTAAAATGTGGGGGTGTTTTAGGTTGTGGCACAAAATATTCTGAATCTATCATTGGAAAATTAATGAACAATTATCCATTAATGGTTACATTTTTATATTAAAAAATATATGGCTGAAAAAACATAACAAAAATGGGTTTTGAAATGAACAAAAACTAATAAATTTTTACAAAATTACAAATAATGTGGAAAATTTTGGAAAAAAAATTACTAAAGAAGAAAACAAGTTTTGACATTTGATCCCAGCAATTTTTTTTTTTAAATGGTGAAATAAAACTCTTGCTCTTGCTTTTTGGCACCTTGTCCATGCACAAAATAAAGTAAAACTGTTGAATTTTTCTGAATATTTAAATGAATAATAAACTAACAAAATAATTAGTAACATAAACAAAGAAAGACAATGTTTTTGTTCATTTAGTTCCTCATTGTTTATTTTTCTACATTTAACTTTTTATTTAACTTAACTTTTAATTTTTTTTTCTTTAATTTTGCTCCATTTGTGTCTTACTTTCTTCCTATTACTAATTATTGTCTCAGTTTATTACTCATTTTTATTCATTTTGTTCATGACTTTGGCCATTTTTGTTCATGTTGTTGCTTATTTTAATAATTTTTTACTGCTAAAATTTTAGGTGTTAAAGGCTTAAACTGAATCATGTGGAAGAGGAAAATATCTAAAACATGTAGGACACCGGCCCTCGTGGACTGGATTTGGACACCCCTGATCTAAAACATGCAAAATATGCAATTAATGTGTTCATTCAACAGTTTCAACATGAAAACTTGAAACAAAACAACTGCTCGATTTTAATTACATGAAAATGTTTAATCAGATAAATGCTCTATTTTAAACAGAACAGCTTATTAAATAGTGATAATCTGAGTCTTATTATATCATTAACAGCTTTAGAAGAGTGGAGCTGTTGAAGGTTCCACCCACAGGAAACACATTCATACTGAGAAATGCTGAAGTACATGTTTAATTTGTTCACTTTGTACAGCAAGTCAGAAAATAAGGTCATGGATGTCAAGCGGATTTATTCGAAAGGTTAAAATGTGTCACAGGCAGATAATGCTTTTTTTTTTTTTAGTTTTATTTTTTTCTCAGTTTTTTTTTTTTTTATCAATTTTAAGTGTTTTTCCGCAGTCTTCAGCAGAACTAAACCCCTATAATTTATCTTATATAGTCAGAACTGTGTCCATTATGACCAGTATTAAAAGTTATTAACACATACAGTAAAAACCAGAGGTGTTCAAAGTACTCCCATTAAGTACAGCTACTTGTGAAAAAATACTTTGGTAAAAGTAGAAGTACTGATTCAACTCATTTACTTAAGTAAAATTAAAAAAAAGTACAACTTCTCAATTGCAATAAAGTACAAAAGTAAAAATTAAAAACTGCATTTCTTTTTCTTTTTTTTTTGCCATGAATGCAATAAAACTTATTTCACCAGGAAAAATCTAAAGTTTCAAAAGTATCTAATGAAGCCTTTGAAGGTGAGTTATTGTGTAGATAATGTGTTTGATCAGGTCACAGCTGCTCAGTTTTATGCGTATCGACAGGAAATTTAGGGAAAATGAAAAAAAAAGTCACAATTGAGATAAAAAAAAAGTCATCATGATATTTAAAAAACTTCAAAATATGTAGTAAAAGCTTTTAGTTGTTCCTAGAGTTCACACTAAAACACATGGTGAAGCCCCATTCAAAGTTTTGACTTAAATATTTGACTGGATGACATTCACTGGAGTGTTTGGAGACATTTGTCCATGTCAATAGATGGTTGATCACATGACTGTTACACTTCAGGATAGTTTATATTTTCAGAAAGATTAAATTCAAGACAATTTTATTTATAAAGCCCCAAATCAAAACAGTCGTCTCACAGGACTTTACAAAAACACAATCAACTACAGAAACAGATAAAAAGTCCCAAGTATCTCCTGTCTTTAAACCGTCCTCAGCAAGAAAAAAAAAACTAAAACCCAGTGTGAAAAAGAAGATATAGATGAACGTCCACAAAGATGAGTTTGGTCACTTTCATTTGGGTGGCTGTGACCCAGTTGGTAAAGCGGGTCGTCCAATGATCGAAGGGTTGGCAGTTCGGATCCCGCCTCTGGCTGTCCACATGTTGAAGTGTCCTTGGGCAAGACACCGAACCCCAAGTGTCTCCCAGTAGGGTCAGATGTATGAGCAGCAGCCGTCTACTGGTGTATGAATGGGTGAATGTGGGGAATTGTAAAGAACTTTAGGAACCAAGTGGTGAATAAAATGTGCTATAGTACAGTCCATTTACTTTCAAATAAAACTAAGGTTCAAGTCATGGGAAATATTTATTACAAAACTTAAACGTAGGCATCACAACAACAAGGCAAATGGAGTAAAGGAGCAAATTGGAATAAAAAAGATAGTATTAATGGACTGACCTCACAGCTGTGATGTCTTTCTATCAACAAAAGGGAGTTATTCAATAGATCACAGATGTCAAACTCCGGTCCTCGAGGGCCGGTGTCCTGCATGTTTTAGATATTTCCCTCTTCCATGTGATTCAGTTTAACCCTTGAACTCCTGAGAACTAACAAAATAATTGGTAACATAACATGAGCAAAGTAAAAAAAAAAAAAAACAAATGGCAGAAAATCAAAGAAAAATACTAAAATAAAAAATAAACAAAATGAGCAACAAAAACTAAGAAATATTTACAAAATGACAAATAATGTGGGAAATTTATGGGGTGGGGGTTACAAAAGAAGAAAACTAAGCAATTTTAATTTTGCCTTTAAAAAATGTTTAAATAAAATAAAATTTAAAATTTAAAAAATCTTGCTTTTTGGCACCTTGTCCATGCACAAAACTAAAAGGAAAACGGTTGAAATTTTCTGAATATTTAAACTAAATCATCCATTCAGAATGCATCATCCCTGACACTTAAAGAGTTAATAATCAGCTCCTCATCAGACTGATAATGATGTAATGGCCTCCAGGTGGAATGGAAGAGGGAAACATCTAAAACATGCAGGACACCGGCCCTCGAGGACCACACTTTGACACCCCTGCAATAGATCATAAATCAGAATTGAAATCTGTTGAGAATTGACGTAGAAGTAATTTTAGTGACAGACTGGAAAAATATATAAAGTTATAAATAAATCGTTTACAATTTTAAATTTTGACAAACAAAGTGATACGTTTTGTGCCTAATGCTTAGATCGATCTGATGAATCAATCAGAATTGAGGAAAGAGAAGCAATTTTAGTGAATTATGGACAACAACAATGACAGACGAAGAGAAAAAAAAAAAAATCCAATGATTGTCATTGTAAAATACATTATAATACAAAAATACCCTCCCAAAATACTGTGTTTTTTCAATGTCTGTATTTTATCTTTCCATTCAACATTTTACAATTCCAATACATGTTACAATGCCAAGTTGATGTTGTTGTTGTTGTTTTCAATGCAACAGGTTAATGGCAACGAAATGGCCCCATACCCCCCCAGCCCTGTTAGCCAGAGCATTATAAAGGCTAAGCCCCTCCCCCCTAGTCCATCCATTATTCAATTAACAAAAAAAAAATCTGTTCTTTCTAGATTAACCCGTACGTTCCACATTAAACCCATTAACACACACCATCAACATTAATATTATACTTCAATGGCCTTAATTTAACCCACATTTCAACCCCCCTTCACCCAGAGTAAACATGGTATGGCTTGGTTTTGTCCAGACCATAAAAGGCAGCAGCTTCAACTGTTCTGGTTCAACCCCCAGGTTCAGAGGAGGAGGGGCCAACATGGCACCAGCACAGGTAGGTAATGAATGACAACTGTTAAGAAGGTGTTTTTAAAATGTGTGTATGTTCAGAAATAGTCCAATCTGGTGGGTGCACTCATGGGGGGCCGAGCGGTGGTTTCACAGCCTCAGTGTGGTCGGGTCTGGTTGGTCTGACCCGGGTTAGTCAGATGAACTGGTCTGTGGGTGACAACATGGCCGTCACTAGGATCAGTTCTGGATCATTCTGGGACCATCAGAGCATCAGACCCCCAGTGATATAATATTTTTTTTTATTCCTGTTTAATTCAGAATAAAGGTTAAAGATGAACTATGTAAACACCTAATTACAGTTAAAAATGATAATGATTCCAAATTAAACATTATTCCAAATAAAGTCACTGGTTTATTCTGATCTTAATTCCAAATACAATAATTCCTCTGACATGTGAACAGTTAATTCCTCTTTAACATTAATCCTGTCGTCCGGCACATGCTCCTGGTCTTGTTGACGCACATGTTGGTCCAGGTATTAGTCTGGTCCCATTCCCTGAGTCTGAGCTAGGTCTTTGTCTGACCCAGGTATTAGACTGGTCCAGGTCTTATACTTTGGTCTTGGTCCAGACCTTTACCTTTACATTAAAAAAATAACAAACTCTCGGCACGCTGGCTGAGCAGTTAGCGCTCTTACCTCACAAGCAAGAACACCTGGGTTTGATTCCTGGACCGTGTGGGCCTTTCTGTGTGGAGTTTACATGTTTCTCTCCATGTCTGGATGGGTTTCCTCCAGGTGCTCCGATGTTTGTTAGGGTCAAATCCTCCATCCAGGTGATTCTGACCATTAGCCTGGTTCTACAGCAGTAGATGGGTCCCCAAGCAGTGGGCACCCATGGGTGCCCACTGCTCCTTACAGGTGCCCCAACGGCATCAAGGATGGGTTTAATGCAGAGGACAAATGTCATTGGACAGTGTATAATGACAAATAAAGTACTTTACCTTTACCTTGGTCTGGTCTAAGTCTTAGTCTAGTCCAGGACTTAGTCCAGACCATTATTGCTGGCATTAGCTGCTGCTTCATAATTATCACAACAATAGATGCAAACCACATGTAATATCTGGTCTAACATGTTGATAGTTGAAATTAAAGCAAAACACAAAGTGGACACAATTGTTTAATTCTAATAGACATCTAAAGGTTAAGGACCGTTCTGTCCAATCAGAACCCTCTATAGCTCCAGCTCTTAAAGCTGACGTAACTAGAGTGGAATACATCCGTTTCCATGGGAACCTTTTTTGGGATTAAGCATAAAAGAAATAGCTTTGATTCTGAATTATTTTATTCAGAATAAATAATTCTAAATTAAAAAAAACATAATTTAAATTTAGCAATTGTCTAAACTGTCCTTAAATTTTGAACAGGGTAGATCAGTAATTCCCAAATCCAGTCCTCGTGGTCCAGTATCCTGCATGTTTTAGATATCTCCCCCTTCATCTTTTTATATAATAAAAATAAATTATATATATATATATATAAATGAAAAATAATTATAAATAAATAAATAAAATGTTTGTTTTTAAAAATGTATTTAAAAAAAATAATTAATAAAAAAGTAATTCAAATTAAAAATTATTTAAAAAGTAAAACAATTAAAAACAAGTTAAAAAATATATAATATCTCTCTCTCCTTTCTTTTTAAAATAAAAATGAATACATTAATTTAAAAAAAGATTAAAAGATAAAGAAAATGTAATGTTTTTTTAATGAAAAAATGTAATTAAAAAGAAATGAAAACATAATTAAAATAATATACATCTTCTATCACACCTGGAAGCCATTACATATTATCAGGCTTCTGATGAGCTGATCAATAATTGAAAGAGGTCTGATAGAAGAGGGAAATATCTAAAACATGCAGGACACTGGACCATGAGGACTGGATTTGAGAAACACTGGGGGGGGGGGGGGTCAGGGGTCATTTATCTAATGCGGGTCGGTCCGGTACTCTGCTGGTCCAGTTTATCTGCTTATTACATTTATGAATCAAACATATACATATGTATGATATACATATAAAAGACGAACCAGTGAATGATAATAATCTGCTGCTCTATCAATAAACACATGATCATTATGGCCAGTGAAGAGTGGAGGGCTGGTCAGTGGAGGATTGTGGGTTTTGCAGTTCAGAGCGGCTAAAATAGCCATGTGACTGGTGGGGCTGAGACTCCAGGGACCGGCGAAGCTCCAGCGCATCCTGGAAGGGTTGAAGAAACCGCACAGTGACACAAATGAGTGGCCTCGGAACCTTTCATCTCAACAGGGAATCAGAGGCCCTTGTCAGAAACAGGCAGGCAGTTCTAGGCCACAAAAGCGCAAGTTACGGGTGTCAAGCCACGCTACTGAGAGGCAAAACACACACTGTTGAAAGAACAGGAAACGTTTGATTTAAACATCTTCATTGGACTTCAGTGGAGAAACACTGAAAATTTAAACGACGTACAATTGATTCCATACGTCAGTTCTTTAGTCAAAACACAATAAGATGTTCTAAAACTGTACATAACTAAGAACATAAATATACAGTAAAACACTATTAATACTTCAAAAGGCACTGAAATTATACAACAATGTTCTTTAATAGTACCTCAAAGAAGGACCCGATCCGATCCATTTCAAACACAATGTCTGAGGTCTGGAAATACACAGTTTTTGTTTTGTTTATTTAACTTTTTTTTGTCTGCATTTGTTGTCATTATTTAACACATCAACATTGTTTGAGATCAATAGATTTTTTAGTCTTGCAGCCAAATATTTGAATATTTAGTGCATGTGTGTGACCATCATCGGTCCTCCCTGAAAGCTGAGCAGACATCCTTTATTAGAACTCTCTATTATAACACTGTTAAAGGAATCCTATTATAGTCAGGTTTAACTCTCATCATGTGACTTTTCAGCACCTGCAGAGTAGCTTTGCATGATTTTCAGCTTAAAAAACTCCATAGTTATCTCATACCGGCGTTCACAAAAGTCCTGATCCAAGCCCATTTCTGCCTCTGCCTGAACTGCTGGGTTTGGCTTCTGGCCAATCTCTGTTCTGATTGGCCAGCTCAGGGAGGACAGAGTGAGGGGCATAGCCAGGTTTTCCGGGTCCACCCCCACATGTGTATTTGTTTACTGTGTGATAGCAGTAAGCTAACGTAGGCTACTGTACACAGAGCTATCAAGTCACATGCTTTAGGTCTTAATATATATATATAATATATATATATATATACGTCGCGTCGCGCTACGTCGCGTCGCGCTACGTCGCGTCGCGCTACGTCGCGTCGCGCTACGTCGCGTCGCGCTACGTCGCGCTACGTCGCGTCGCGCTACGTCGCGTCGCGCTACGTCGCGTCGCGCTACGTCGCGTCGCGCTACGTCGCGTCGCGCTACGTCACGTCCCGCTACGTCACGTCGCGCTACGTCACGTCGCGCTACGTCACGTCGCGCTACGTCACGTCGCGCTACGTCACGTCGCGCTACGTCACGTCGCGCTACGTCACGTCGCGCTACGTCACGTCGCGCTACGTCACGTCGCGCTACGTCACGTCGCGCTACGTCACGTCGCACTACGTCACGTCACGCTACGTCACGTCACGTCACGCTACGTCACGTCACATTACATTACGTTACAAAAATAAAAAGCTTCCCACAGTTTTATGCTCGGGGCATCTTTTGGAAAGGAAAACAAATGATATTTTCCTTCACAGTTGAAAAAACAATGAGGCATCATCTCTCTTCTTCTCCTTCAGGTTGGAAATGTAACTCCCAGGAAAGTTTGAATTGGTGCTCATGTTATTTTACAGCATATACTGGCGTAAATACACACGTAAAAGTGTAAACACACATGTAATAGTATAAACACACATGGTAACAGTGTAATTATTGGTGATAAAGTGGCAGTTAGTCAAATCCTCCCCAGTTGTTGTTATTGTTTGTTGTTGTTGTTAGTGCAGTGGTTGGACCATGTGTCTGCAGGTGTGTACAGTATCACACCATGTGTTTTTACATGTGACCGTTGCCATGGACCTGAGCCCCCTCACTGGGCGGTAACAAAAGCTGAGGTAACAGCGCACATTTCTTTTATTCTTCTCCTTTTTTTTTGATAATATATATAGCTAAAAGTGAAAGCTCTCATAACTTGCAGCAGATTTAATGTTGCCAAGTCAACCTGCCCACTCGACACTCAACAGCGCTGGGGTGGGATGGGTTGAGCAGAGAAAAGGTGATAGGAGAAGTGGAAATGATAGAAAGAATTTGGGGAGGGAAAATGATGGCAGGCTGTTCACCCAAGGGAGAGAGAGAGAGGGGGGGGGGGTTAGGGGAGAGGGGAAATACATGTTAAAAGATGCACAAGCAGAAGATAAGAAAGGAATGAGCACCACTGATCTATTAAGAGGATGGAAAAAAATGATGGTAATGTGGACGAGTCAGAGAAAAGGATGAAGGGTGAGGTGAGACGGACGCTTGTTCTGCTCTTTAACCTCAGCTCTTCTCTTTGCACAGAAACTTTCAGACACTGCTGTCCTGGCATACCCTCTATCCACTTATTTTACATGAGATAAAATGTCTGCTTGCATGCGTATGCTCATGCATGGCTCTGTGCACGTGTGTATGTGTGTGTTTGCGCCGGCCCTGGCCTGCCAGCTGCCAGTGTGTAGCACTCAATCCAGCAAAGGCAAAGCCTAATTACAGGCGCACGGCTACAGATTTAGCCGGCATGCTAACCATAACGGAGGAGGCAGCAGGGAGGGGATCGCTTGGAAAAGTCACGGCTGGACGGGAGCTTCACAAGAGCGGACCACAGGGACAAGGGAGGAGGGGGGGGGGGTACTCTATTTCAGGAGATGGAGCCCTCATTATTTATCATAGGAGCAGTCTGAGAGAGAGGAGGCAACCTACAATTGACTGCATGCATCCAGGGCGCAAACGGACATGCTCAGAAAACCCCCGCCTCTTAGTCCAGCAGAAGTCTGTGCTGGAAAAACAATTTAAAAAATACATCTGATCATGTAAAATCAGACAGAGGAACTTTTCAGTCAGATATAAGAAGTGATTTAGAGACAATAGATCTGGACAAATGTGACGGAAGGAATCTGACCAACAACATTTAGCTTAATTCAATGTTTTATTTTAGTTTAAGTTTTTTTTTTTAATTCAAGGTTGGTTTTTTGCTTAATTATTATTTTTATAGCTAATGGAAGTTTTTTCTGTACAATATTTTTTGCTGCTTAATTCACAATTTATTGAAATAGAATTTTCAAGATCCATTGTATAAAAATAAATAATTTATATATCATAGGAAATATCTATTGTTCATTGACAGATTATTTTTTACTTGAATGAAGCAAAAAAATTTAAAAAAATTGAAAAATTAAATAATAAAAAAAACCCCATTTGAATAAAAAACAATGGATCCAATGAAAATTATCTTGGTCAGATTTGTCCAAATCTATTGTTTATAAATCAGTTCTTATATCTGACTGAAACGTTCCTCTTCAGGTGATTCTGTCTGATTTTAAGTGTGATGAGATATTTGGACAAGAAATGACACAAACACACTTGGTCAGATTTAGATTTTTGCAGTGCGCATCTACAAAACAAAGCAAAAACAAAGCAAAAAAAAAAAAAAAGAAAAACCCTGTGCACAACAAACAGCATGTGGCTCATGTGGAGGTTTACGCCAACACTGACATAACTGTAGTTCTTACACCAGTGACACAGAAAAGCTCTGCACTCATTACAGACACAGATTCCTCTGCTGTCTAGCATACACTGAGCAACATGGAAACTTTTTCAGCTTGTCAAGCTAAAAACTCTGCATGCCAGTGTGTCTACTTATGTGCAGGAGACCATGTATGTATGGACATGAATGTGTGTGTGTGTGTGTGTGTGTGTGTGTGTGTGTATGTTTGTGTGACGGACAGTTTGCGAGACCAGCGAGGGTTGGCAGTTAAACTCTGAGCTCACCCACGACTCTACCACTTCCACCCACAGTGTCCTCTATACAGCTGCTCTCACTGAGCCAAACTCACACTTCAGCCCTCTCTCTTTTTCTCTCCATGCCTCTCTCTCTCTCTCGCTCTCTCTCTTTTTCTCTCTCTCTCTCTCTCTTTCTCTTTCTCTCTCTCTCTTTTTCTCTCTCTCTCTCTCTCTCTTTCTCTTTCTCTCTCTCTCTCTTTTTCTCTCTCGCTCTTTCTCTCTCTCTCTCTCTCTCTCTCTCTCTTTCTCTCTCTCTCTTTTTCTCTCGCTCTTTCTCTCTCTCTCTCTCTCTCTCTCTCTCTCTTTTCTCTCTCTCGCTCTTTCTCTCTGTCTCTCTCTCTCTCTCTCTCTCTCTCTCTCTCTCTCTCTCTCTCTCTCTCTCTCTCTCTCTCTCTCTCTCTCTCTCTCTCTCTCTCTCTCTCTCTCTCCCCATCCATCCATCTATCTCTTCTTAACCTCTGCCAGCCTTACGCCCCGGTCCTGGCACATTACCGACATTATTTTAATATACAGCCCCCACATTAATAACATTATTTTAATTACACCTATATATACAGCTCCCACATTATTTAGATTATTTTACGAACACACACACACACACACACACACACACACACACACACACACACACACACACACACATATATATATATATATATATATATATATACAGCTCCCACATTATAATATTTTAATAATACCTATATATACACCGCTCCCACATTAATGACATTATTTTAATATAACACCTATATATACTGCTCCCACATTATTTATAGTATTTTAATATTCAGCTCCCACATTAATACCCCTGCACGTGTCAGTACATTTTATTCACCACTTGGTTCCCAAAGTTCTTTACAATTCCCCACATTCACCCATTCATACACTAGTAGACGGCTGCTGCTCATACATCTGACCCTACTGGGAGACACTTGGGGTTCGGTGTCTTGCCCAAGGACACTTCAACATGTGGACAGCCAGAGGCAGGACACGAACTGCCAACCCTTCGATCATTGGACGACCCGCTTTACCAACTGGGTCACAGCCACCCAAATGAAAGTGACCAAACTCATCTTTGTGGACGTTCATCTATATCTTCTTTTTCACACTGGGTTTTAGTTTTTTTTTTCTTGCTGAGGACGGTTTAAGGACAGGAGATGCTTGGGACTTTTTTTATATGTTTCTGTAGTTGATTGTGTTTTTGTAAAGTCCTGTGAGACGACTGTTGTGATTTGGGGCTTTATAAATAAAATTGTCTTGAATTGAATCTTTCTGAAAATATAAACTATCCTGAAGTGTAACAGTCATGTGATCAACCATCTATTGACATGGACAAATGTCTCCAAACACTCCAGTGAACGTCATCCAGTCAAATATTTAAGTCAAAACTTTAAATGGGGCTTCACCATGTGTTTTAGTGTGAACTCTAGGAACAACTAAAAGCTTTTACTACCAGGACCTGAGGCTCAGATGTTAAAAAACAGATCCTATAAATAAACAGGAATCAAACCTGACTCTTAAAAACAAATAAAAACATTTTAAAATCAATCCTGAAGCTGACATGGAGCCAGTGCAGAGACCTGAGCACTGGTGTCAGATGTTGTCTCTCTGGTCCTCATCAGCAGCTGGAGCAGCTGCAATGGTCCAATGGTCTTTTTCAGAAGAGCAGAAACATTGGTGTAATCAATACGACTGGTAACAAATGCATGCATCAGAGTCTCTGCCCTGAAATGGTGTGTTACCAAATACAGACAAATACACCCAAACATTGTAGGTGAGGGAAAATAAATAAAATAAATAAATGTGTATAGACAAGTTCACGACCCGTTTCCGCTTTACTTCCTGCTTATGCCGTTCACTTCCTTTCTGGCAGCCTCCAGTTCACTTTACATGTTAACACTGAGTGATTTAGTGAGAAAAATTATGGACAACGACAAGCGGAAAAGTGGTTCGGTAACTACGTGTGCTATCGTTGGATGTAGAAGCTGAAGAAAACAGCTAAACGAGTGGTTAGAGAGTGTTTTAACCACAAACCTGCTACAAAGGGACAATGTCCATGTCCTCCTTTGTTGACATTTTCCGCAACGGACTCTGAATCACGCGCCTGGATGAAGGCATTAAATCTAGTATATCACCAAGGAAGAAGATCTAACTATGATCTTTTCATTTTTATTTATTTTTTTTACTTTTACAGAGTCTATTTTACATAAATAATCCTCATCATGTTACAGATACTTTGGTATTAATGTAATATTTTTTTCAAAACGTGCTGAACCAAACAGTAGAGATGATAGTAAAGGGTCATGAAATGCTAATGCTAAATACTATATCTAATTTGAACCAAGTCACAAATTATATTGGTAAGATTGGTGAAGGAGAAATGTTTGAGTTTTAATACTTTAGTTAAATTTAGTGTCAGTAAAAAAAAAAAAAAATCATTGTTTTATGTTATAATAGTCTCTGTAAGGTGAAAGTATTGTGATTTTTGTAGTATGATCAACAAAGGGTTATTAAATAAACCTTAAAAGTGAGTGTTTTAGTCCAAAGTGCAGGGTTTTAACTTTACTTTTTTTATCTGTTCTCCAAACGGTGGAAGAACAACTGGAGTGTACATTTGAAGAGGTTTTTTTTTTTTCAGCCGTTCAGAGCTAAATCAGCTCAGAATAATGAAGGGTTAATTTTACTCCTGTGCGTAATCTGTCATCGCCTTCCCTCCATCTGTCTGCCTTTTTCACAGTCCTTACCCTTTACCCACCACTTTTCAGTAAATTCATTTTCTATGCAGTTTCTTCTATTTGTTGAGTCTTTTGCTTCCTCTTTCAAACTTTTGGACCTTGACATAGCCTATCCCTGTACATGGTCTGAGCGTGGGAGGAATTATTTCACATGTGGAGGAAGCATCAATTTGAGGGTAGGGCAATCTATTTAAACACATCAGGTTTAGTTGATGGAATCTAAAGGCTGAAAGAAAGTAAAGTTTTACAGGGATGTAGCGGTGTTGTGGTGTATGTAGTCTAGAGGATTCAGCAGGAAATGCACCAGATTTACCGTACTTTACAGACTATAAGGCACACCTAGACTTTAAGTTTCTTAAAAAAAAAAAAGTAGTGCGTGTTATAATCCAGAGCACATGATATATGGATTAATTCTGGTTGTGC
>CM035794.1:73474442-73599602 GCA_020466265.1 Siphamia tubifer | reverse complement strand
GCACATTTCTTTTATTCTTCTCCTTTTTTTTTGATAATATATATAGCTAAAAGTGAAAGCTCTCATAACTTGCAGCAGATTTAATGTTGCCAAGTCAACCTGCCCACTCGACACTCAACAGCGCTGGGGTGGGATGGGTTGAGCAGAGAAAAGGTGATAGGAGAAGTGGAAATGATAGAAAGAATTTGGGGAGGGAAAATGATGGCAGGCTGTTCACCCAAGGGAGAGAGAGAGGGGGGGGGGTTAGGGGAGAGGGGAAATACATGTTAAAAGATGCACAAGCAGAAGATAAGAAAGGAATGAGCACCACTGATCTATTAAGAGGATGGAAAAAAATGATGGTAATGTGGACGAGTCAGAGAAAAGGATGAAGGGTGAGGTGAGACGGACGCTTGTTCTGCTCTTTAACCTCAGCTCTTCTCTTTGCACAGAAACTTTCAGGACACTGCTGTCCTGGCATACCCTCTATCCACTTATTTTACATGAGATAAAATGTCTGCTTGCATGCGTATGCTCATGCATGGCTCTGTGCACGTGTGTATGTGTGTGTTTGCGCCGGCCTGGCCTGCCAGCTGCCAGTGTGTAGCACTCAATCCAGCAAAGGCAAAGCCTAATTACAGGCGCACGGCTACAGATTTAGCCGGCATGCTAACCATAACGGAGGAGGCAGCAGGGAGGGGATCGCTTGGAAAAGTCACGGCTGGACGGGAGCTTCACAAGAGCGGACCACAGGGACAAGGGAGGAGGGGGGGGGGTACTCTATTTCAGGAGATGGAGCCCTCATTATTTATCATAGGAGCAGTCTGAGAGAGAGGAGGCAACCTACAATTGACTGCATGCATCCAGGGCGCAAACGGACATGCTCAGAAAACCCCCGCCTCTTAGTCCAGCAGAAGTCTGTGCTGGAAAAACAATTTAAAAATACATCTGATCATGTAAAATCAGACAGAGGAACTTTTCAGTCAGATATAAGAAGTGATTTAGAGACAATAGATCTGGACAAATGTGACGGAAGGAATCTGACCAACAACATTTAGCTTAATTCAATGTTTTATTTTAGTTTAAGTTTTTTTTTTAACCCTTTAACCTCTGATGAGTCATCGATGACGCGTTCTGAAAGGATGGTTTAGTTTCAATATTCAGAAAAAAAATATATACTGGTTTTTTTACTGTGATTTTACTGAGTTTTGTTCATGGATCTGATATATGAAAATAATCAGGGTGTCAAAAAGCAACTGATTTAGAAAAAGGAAATAAAGCCAAAACTAAAACTATTGAAACCAAATTACAATATTATTCATTTATTTATTTATTTGTACTTCATTTTATTTTATTTTGACCAAGTTGGGTTATTATTTTGTAAATATTTATTAGTTTTTGTTAATTTTGTTCCTTATTTTATTTTATATGTCTATATTTAATATTATATTTTATTATTTTTCTTCACTTTTGTGCCATTTGTGTCTTATTTTGTTCATGTCACTTATTATTTTGTTGGTATATTATACATTTTTGGCTGTTATTGTCCAAGTTGTTGCTTATTTTATAAGTTTTTGACTGGAACTGTTAACGTATCAGGAGTTAAAGGGTTAATTCAAGGTTGTTTTTTTGCTTAATTATTATTTTTTTTAGCTAATGGAAGTTTTTTCTGTACAATATTTTTTGCTGCTTAATTCACAATTTATTGAAATAGAATTTTCAAGATCCATTGTATAACAATAAAAAAATTATATATCATAGGAAATATCTATTGTTCATTGACAGATTACTTTTTACTTGAATGAAGCAAAAAAATAAAAAAAATTGAAAAATTAAATAATAAAAAAAAACATTTGAATTAAAAACAATATTTTCCAATGGATCCAATGAAAATGATCTTGGTCAGATTCGTCCAAATCTATTGTTTATAAATCAGTTCTTATATCTGACTGAAACGTTCCTCTTCAGGTGATTCTGTCTGATTTTAAGTGTGATGAGATATTTGGACAAGAAATGACACAAACACACTTGGTCAGATTTAGATTTTTGCAGTGCGCATCTACAAAACAAAAGCAAAAACAAAGCAAAAAAAAAAAAAAGAAAAACCCTGTGCACAACAAACAGCATGTGGCTCATGTGGAGGTTTACGCCAACACTGACATAACTGTAGTTCTTACACCAGTGACACAGAAAAGCTCTGCACTCATTACAGACACAGATTCCTCTGCTGTCTAGCATACACTGAGCAACATGGAAACTTTTTCAGCTTGTCAAGCTAAAAACTCTGCATGCCAGTGTGTCTACTTATGTGCAGGAGACCATGTATGTATGGACATGAATGTGTGTGTGTGTGTGTGTGTATGTTTGTGTGACGGACAGTTTGCGAGACCAGCGAGGGTTGGCAGTTAAACTCTGAGCTCACCCACGACTCTACCACTTCCACCCACAGTGTCCTCTATACAGCTGCTCTCACTGAGCCAAACTCACACTTCAGCCCTCTCTCTTTTTCTCTCCATGCCTCTCTCTCTCTCTCTCTCTCTCTCTCTCTTTTTTTTCTCTCTCTCTCTCTCTCTCTTTCTCTCTCTCTCTCTCTCTCTCTCTCTCTCTCTCTCTCTCTCTCTCTTTCTCTTTCCTCTTTCTCTCTGTCTCTCTCTCTCTCTCTTTTTCTCTCTCGCTCTTTCTCTCTCTCTCTCTCTGTTTTTCTCTCTCGCTCTTTCTCTCTGTCTCTCTCTCTCTCTCTCTCTGTCTCTCTCTCACTCTCTCTCTTTTTCTCTCTCGCTCTTTCTCTCTCTCTCTCTTTTTCTCTCTCGCTCTTTCTCTCTGTCTCGCTCTCTCTCTCTGTCTCGCTCTCTCTCTCTCTCTCTCTCTCTCTCTCTCTCTCTCTCTCTCTCTCTCCCCATCCATCCATCTATCTCTTCTTAACCTCTGCCAGCCTTACGCCCCGGTCCTGGCACATTACCGACATTATTTTAATATACAGCCCCCACATTAATAACATTATTTTAATTACACCTATATATACAGCTCCCACATTATTTAGATTATTTTACGAACACACACACACACACACACACACACACACACACACATATATATATATATATATATATATATATATATATATATACAGCTCCCACATTATAATATTTTAATAATACCTATATATACAGCTCCCACATTATTTATAGTATTTTAATATCCAGCTCCCACATTAATACCCCTGCACTTGTCAGTATATTTTATTCACCACTTGGTGCCTAAAGTTCTTTACAATTCCCCACATTCACCCATTCATACACCAGTAGACGGCTGCTGCTCATACATCTGACCCTACTGGGAGACACTTGGGGTTCGGTGTCTTGCCCAAGGACACTTCAACATGTGGACAGCCAGAGGCGGGACACGAACTGCCAACCCTTCCATCATTGGACGACCCGCTTTACCAACTGGGTCACAGCCACCCAAATGAAAGTGACCAAACTCATCTTTGTGGACGTTCATCTATATCTTCTTTTTCACACTGGGTTTTAGTTTTTTTTTTCTTGCTGAGGACGGTTTAAGGACAGGAGATGCTTGGGACTTTTTATCTGTTTCTGTAGTTGATTGTGTTTTTGTAAAGTCCTGTGAGACGACTGTTGTAATTTGGGGCTTTATAAATAAAATTGTCTTGAATTGAATCTTTCTGAAAATATAAACTATCCTGAAGTGTAACAGTCATGTGATCAACCATCTATTGACATGGACAAATGTCTCCAAACACTCCAGTGAACGTCATCCAGTCAAATATTTAAGTCAAAACTTTAAATGGGGCTTCACCATGTGTTTTAGTGTGAACTCTAGGAACAACTAAAAGCTTTTACTACCAGGACCTGAGGCTCAGATGTTAAAAAACAGATCCTATAAATGAACAGGAATCAAACCTGACTCTTAAAAACAAATAAAAACATTTTAAAATCAATCCTGAAGCTGACATGGAGCCAGTGCAGAGACCTGAGCACTGGTGTCAGATGTTGCCTCTCTGGTCCTCATCAGCAGCTGGAGCAGCTGCAATGGTCCAATGGTCTTTTTCAGAAGAGCAGAAACATTGGTGTAATCAATACGACTGGTAACAAATGCATGCATCAGAGTCTCTGCCCTGAAATGGTGTGTTACCAAATACAGACAAATACACCCAAACATTGTAGGTGAGGGAAAATAAATAAAATAAATAAATGTGTATAGACAAGTAGCGCGACCCGTTTCCACTTTACTTCCTGCTTATGCCGTTCACTTCCTTTCTGGCAGCCTCCAGTTCACTTTACATGTTAACACTGAGTGATTTAGTGAGAAAAATTATGGACAACGACAAGCGGAAAAGTGGTTCGGTAACTACGTGTGCTATCGTTGGATGTAGAAGCTGAAGAAAACAGCTAAACGAGTGGTTAGAGAGTGTTTTAACCACAAACCTGCTACAAAGAGACAATGTCAATGTCCTCCTTTGTTGACATTTTTCGCAACGGACTCTGAATCACGCGCCTGGATGAAGGCATTAAATGTAGTATACCACCAAGGAAGAAGATCTAACTATGATCTTTTCATTTTTTTTTTTTTTTTACTTTTACAGAGTCTATTTTACATAAATAATCCTCATCATGTTACAGAGATACTTTGGTATTAATGTAATATTTTTTTCAAAACGTGCTGAACCAAACAGTAGAGATGATAGTAAAGGGTCATGAAATGCTAATGCTAAATACTATATCTAATTTGAACCAAGTCACAAATTATATTGGTAAGATTGGTGAAGGAGAAATGTTTGAGTTTTAATACTTTAGTTAAATTTAGTGTCAGTAAAAAAAAAAAAAATCATTGTTTTATGTTATAATAGTCTCTGTAAGGTAAAAGTATTGTGATTTTTGTAGTATGATCAACAAAGGGTTATTAAATAAACCTTAAAAGTGAGTGTTTTAGTCCAAAGTGCAGGGTTTTAACTTTACTTTTTTATCTGTTCTCCAAACGGTGGAAGAACAACTGGAGTGTACATTTGAAGAGGGGTTTTTTTTTCAGCCGTTCAGAGCTAAATCAGCTCAGAATAATGAAGGGTTAATTTTACTCCTGTGCGTAATCTGTCATCGCCTTCCCTCCATCTGTCTGCCTTTTTCACAGTCCTTACCCTTTACCCACCACTTTTCAGTAAATTCATTTTCTATGCAGTTTCTTCTATTTGTTGAGTCTTTTGCTTCCTCTTTCAAACTTTTGGACCTTGACATAGCCTATCCCTGTACATGGTCTGAGCGTGGGAGGAATTATTTCACATGTGGAGGAAGCATCAATTTGAGGGTAGGGCAATCTATTTAAACACATCAGGTTTAGTTGATGGAATCTAAAGGCTGAAAGAAAGTAAAGTTTTACAGGGATGTAGCGGTGCTGTGGTGTATGTAGTCCAGAGGATTCAGCAGGAAATGCACCAGATTTACCGTACTTTACAGACTATAAGGCACACCTAGACTTTAAGTTTCTTAAAAAAAAAAAAGTAGTGCGTGTTATAATCCAGAGCGCATGATATATGGATTAATTCTGGTTGTGCATAGTGACTGACATAAGTTTGACTTTTTATTTAATAATTTTGACTTTTTATTGCATAATTTTTTTCTGTTTATTGCATAATTTTGACTTTTTATTGCATAAGTTTGACTTTTTATTTAATAATTTTGTCTGTTTATATCATAATTTTGACTTTTTATTGCATAAGTTTAACTTTTTATTGCATAATTTTGACTTTTTATTTCAGAATTTTGACTTTTTATTGCATAATTTTGACTTTTTATTTCATAATTTTGATTTTTTATTTCATAATTTTGACTTTTTATTTCATAATTTTGACTTTTTATTGCATAATTGTAGCTGTTTATTTCATAATTTTTACTTTTTATTTAATATTTTTTTAAAAAATTGTGATCACATAATTTTGGCTTTTTTGTAAAAAATATTGAAAAATAAATACAGACATAAAAATCACTGAATTAATTTATTTCCGTCCCAGTTATTTATCTATTAGGGTTACAAGGGTTACTGGGTTACTGTTTTTTGTCTGTCCGTCCATTTGTCCGTTTATCAATAACTTTACGCAAAAACTACTGGACCAATTTCCATGATATTTTCAGGAAAGGTGAAAGGTGGTGCAGAATAGAAATGTTAGTGACTCTAGGTCAAAGGTCAAAGGTCACAATAAAGCTCAAAATTGAATTTTGGATATAGCTTTTGAACTATTTGTCTTCAGGCATGGAAATGGAGAATGGGTTCCTGTGTTTATCAATCTTTTAGCAGTTTATCCAACGATTGTCTTATCGATTCCAGCCAACACATATTTTTTATCTTTTTATCTGTGTGTTATTGTTTTATTGTCTTTTACATTTTTTAATTATATTTGATTTCGTTATTTCATCCTGTGTTTTACTTAAGTTGTAGATATAAAACACTTTTGTCTTCTTTTATGTTGTTGTAAAGTGCTATATAAATAAACTTTGATGAATTGATTATATCATTATTTATAAAACAGTGTGTACCCATTACACTAGACGACTGCACACGTGCTTTATTAGGACTCAAACCAGGAGGAGAAGAAATGGCTCATTAATGTCATATTATTCTATTACTGGATAAATAATCTATCAGCACTTTGCCCCCCCCCCCAAAAAAAAAACAAAAAAAAAACATGACTCAGTGATGAAAAAGAAAAAGTCATCCACAAGAACAGAGGAGTTGAGTCATCCAACAACAGCTCAAGTGTGTGCAGTATTTATCAGAGCTTCATGAAGTCGTTCTGCATTCACAGTCTGCCATTGACTAAAAGGAGGGTGTGAACCACAGGGGGTCTGGGGGAGCCCCTCGAAAAAACATTTATTACTTTTTTTTGGGAGGGGTGTCTTTCTAATAATGACAATAAAGTTTATATTTCATTTTTTTTTTACATTTGAAACATGGTGTATTGTTTCCTCCACAATCCTTTTTCTATTTAATGCTTGATTCATATGAATACATTTCTCAAAATTCATTGTTCTTTAATGTTACCACGATGGTGTCGATGCCTCCTGTGATCACTGAGGTACAGTCCAAAACATTGTATAAACAAAATATTTATATAAAAAAATAAACAAATAATAATAAAAGGAGCAAAGACGTGCAAAGACACCCATTTGTTTCAAAATGTCTTAGCAAAAACAAGCAATCTACCAGAGATGTGGTTGAAAAATACACTAAGAATAGAGCAACACGCACCAAAAATACACTAACATACATTTAAATGCACTAAAACATAGAGTAAAATGCACTAAAAAAACACTCAAATGTACTTAAAATACACTTAAATGCAGAGGAACTAGACTAAAATGCACTAAAAGTAGAGTAAAATGCACTAAAAAAAACACTCAAATGTACTTAAAATACACTTAAATGCAGAGGAACTAGACTAAAATGCACTAAAAGTAGAGTAAAATGCAATAGAAATCCACGAAAAACTTAGAATACAATTAGATGCACTAAGGGTAAAGTAAAATCCACTAAAAATCCACTTAAATGCACTAAAAATGGAGTAAAATGCACTAAGAATTGAGTAAAATGCAATAAAAATACACTAAAATGAACTTAAAATACACTTAGATGCACCAAGAATAGAGTAAAATCCACTAAAATGAACTAAGAATAGACTTAAATACACTAAAAATATTCTAAAATCCACTAAGAATAGAGTAAAATCCATTTTAAAATCCACTAAAATGAACTAAAAATAGAATACCTGGTCCAACTAAAGGTCCATTTATAAGGATACCAAGAAAAACAGCTGATAGAGCTTTACTTTCATAGTTGATATCTATCCATCTGTTTTATTATGTAGGACAAGTATCGTGTGTGTTTGTAAGTAACCCCCCCCCCCCCCCCCCCATGGCCACAGTGTGGGTTCACACACTGACTAAAAGGCTTCTTTAAGTAGAATTTCTTCCCTTCCAAAACCCCAAACACACTCCATCTGCTGAGTCGACTTCCGCACTTAAATAAAATAGTCTTTAAAATAAATGTCAGTAAATGAAATAATGACTGCCCTCTGGAAGCTGCCAAATAAAATTGACAAAATTGCCCCTTTTTGGATATGGCAAGTACAATTGGTGTGATAGAGGTGGGTGCCAATTTTGTTGTGGGCCCTTAAACCAATTTTCATCATTCAAAAATAGGATTCACACACACACACACACACACACACACACACACACACACACATATACACATAGTACAGTACACACACACACACATACACACACATACACACAGTACACACACACACACACACACACACACACACACACACACACACACACAGGCACAGTAAGGTCAACTCAAGTTTGATATATTTTACAATACTTCTGCACTTTGCATTGATGCAACTGAAGGAAAAGTTATTTGAATTAAATGTTGAAAGGTTTTAATAAAGTAAAAAAAAAAAACACAGTTTATTTCAGGGCTTTTCCTTCAGGAGACACGTTCAGGCCGATTTGATGTCTAGTGGGTCAGACCAGTAAAATAAAATAGAAAATAGAATAAAATAGAATAATGACAAATCCAAAATTTTCTCTTAGTTTTAGTGCAAAAAATGGCATTAAATTGTGAAATTGTGAAAAGATGTAAATATCCAGCACTTTTTTGAACAGTGTTTTACCTGAACTTATTACCACAATTATTAATGATCACATCTACAAAGACACGAATAAACACTGAGCAACAGAAGCAGAAAATGGTTCAAATTGTGCTTCATTTTCTTTACACATTTCAGGACCAGACCTTTCTGTGTGGAGTTTACATGTTCTCCTCGTGTCTGTGTGGGTTTTCTCCAGGTACTCCAGTTTCCATCCAAACACATGCACTGATAGGTTAACTGGTTAACTAGTTAACTGGTTAATCTAAATTGTCCATAGGTGTGAACAGTGGTGAATGTAGACGGCTATTTTTAGACGGGCCTTTGTTTTGTTGGTGTTAAAATGTTCAAAAAGATTGTGTCTCGTCAGTGGACATCGTTAGGTTACAGATGTATGTCCATCTGTTGTTGTTGGTTTTTTTAGATGCGTATCTGTGTTGTTCCTCAGCTGATTATGTCATGAAGTCATTACGACAAGTTGACTCGATTTTGGCAGATAAGTCGATTTGAAAACAACTGAAGTCGTTAATGTTAGTGTGTATATATATATATATATATATATACAAACACACTTATTCAAATACATACATGTTTTGCTTTGCACCCATTTCCTTCATGCTTCATGAGATAAGGACTTCCACAAAAAATAAACTTGTATTTATAGGGACACAATGTTTCTGTTTCACTAGTGGGGACCGTTATTTATATTTAACCCTCATGGGGACCTGAATTTTGGTCCTCATGGTGTGACTGTGTAAACATATCATTGACCCCATAAAGACAGGAATACAAACACACACACACACACACACACATGTATCCATATATTTTTTATTAATGTATTTTTTTACACTGAAAGTATTTCAGTTCCAGATAATGAAGATGAGTCCTAACCCAAAGCTCACCTTGAAAAGCACCGCCCACCACTGGTTTGAGCTCTGCCATGTCAGCAGTGCAGTATGGGAAATGAGGAGTGGGTGGGTGTGTGACCTAACGACCTCTCGACAACTCGCTCAGGGCCCCGCCATGCACCAGCAACATCTCCCAGTGCTCAGCTCCAGCTCAATCGATCGGCCTCATTTTCACATATACAGAAGGAAAACCAACTGTTTTACAGTTGTGTTGCAAGACGTGTGTGAACTGGGGGAGGTGGAAAGGAAACTGCACGGCAGATGGTTGTTGTGTTTCTTCAACACTCAACAGTTTACTCACCTTCTGGGCTTGTTATCAGTTTTATATGGGAGTTTTATAAGAGGACGTGAGCTTATGGCTCATTTGAGTAGATTTAATTTAACCTTATGTTTACTGTTTACTGACAGTGTCCAAAAAGAATTTCAAACAAACATTGTAATCCTATTTTTACCTTTTGGCTAATAGGCAAGGCTGTAGTACGAAACCGGTTTTTAATGTCTCGGACTCACTGGTGCAGTGGTACCTCTACTTACAAAAGAACCAGCTAACCAAAAATCCAAGTTACAAAAACCTTTACCTCAATTTTTTATCTCTGAATACGCTACACTGTAGATTTTGCAGTGTTAATTTGGAGACAATGGGACAAAATACACTCTAGAAGAAGTTAAATAAACTCTCTAAGTGTTGATTTAACACTGCAAAATTTACTGTGTAGGGAGAAAGTACTGTTCCGCCCCGAAGAGGAATATTTTTCTATGGTAACACGTGGGCAATACATTATCCTGCTTATTCTACAGTTATTACAGTTTATTACTGCTACTACTGTAACAGATTAGATAAAATGGCCATTACAACGTAGTGAATATTTACTTTCAAAATGGCCGAAAATCCTGCGGAGTGATATGGTACCGTGAATCTGAAGTGACAAAACCCGTTGCGATTGGCAGCGGCCGTTAATGGCGCAGTGGGCGGTTATCGAAAAAAATCTGCCCGCTGAAGGCTGGGAACGTCTATTCAAAATGAACGGGAGCATTCGCAACATTCTAGAAGGATGTAGAATAAAAAAGAAAAATCTATTTATGAAAGGAAACTGAAACCCCGAGACATAACCCATAATCCTTTTCTTTACCCTTTGACCCTCATTCATCACAGAGCCGTGCTCTATTTGGCTGCTGTGGCTCCCAGTAAAACAGCCACTTTAACGGTAGTTTCTCCACCTAGACCAAGGATTTTAGGATCAAAAGTTCAGCCGAACGTCATCCTCATTCTCACCCAGACGTGGCTCAACTCTTCTGTCCTGGACACACGGCATTAGCCTGGACATGCTAACAATATTCAGGTCCGACAGAAGCCATGCTCCCACAGGTAAAACCCGAGGGGGGGGTGTTTGTGTCTACACTAACAACAGCTGGTGTTAGCCTGGATGGGCTAAAATCTAAATCTACGTTTTGTTTTAAGACATATTTCATAGAAAATTGGTAAATTTACATTTTTTTCAAGGATTTGAGGGATAGTATTGGGGCCTTGGAACAAATTGGGGCTTTAACATGTAAAACGCGACTCTATTTATAGAAAATTCACGTTATGAAAACACTTCTGGAACGAATTAATTTTGTAAGTCGAGGTACCACTGTATTTTTCGGTCTCAGCCACTGGTCTTGCCATATATGGTTCTTGTTCGAGTCCAGGCGTCTTTATTTTGTTACAATATTCAAGAGAAAAGGCATCATTCATGTGGGTAAGTTAACTGCAGAGCTAGGCGGTGCTTAGCCTCATAAGCTAGGCTATGTGTTATTGTTACGACCCCAAGGTCACAACATATTTGGTCGAGAGCACAGAAGGTAAAAGGGTTCAAATGTGCAAAAGTATCTTTATTTTTTATTTTTAGCAAATTAATTTTTACTAAATTAACCCCCTTCCCGTGTGCAGAAAAAAACAAAAAGGAATCCCAAAAGTTTAAAGGAAAGGATGGTATGTGGACCAGGCTAAACCCTGTACCTGTCATATTAACTCAACCTGCAACTAAACCCTGTCAAAAGAAACTAGGACGACCAGACTCAAACAAGAAAGAAATGTAAGTACAGATATTTATATAAATGTAAAGAGTATAAAGTACATATATTTATATAAATGTAAAGAGTATAAAGTACAGATATTTATATACATGTAAAAAGTATAAAGTACATATATTTATATAAATGTCAAGAGTATAAAGTACATATATTTATATACATGTAAAAAGTATAAAGTACATATATTTATATAAATGTCAAGAGTATAAAGTACATATATTTATATACATGTAAAGAGTATAAAGTACATATATTTATGACATCCAGATGTTAAGTGGCCGTTCTGTCCAATCAGAACCCTCTGTACCTCCAGTTCTTATCTAGAGCAGAATACACCCGTTTCCATGGAAACCTTTACTTGAAATGAACATGTCCATGTAAACACAAAATAAATAGCTTTCATTCTGAATTATTTTATTCAGAATAAATCATTCACAATTAAAAAAACCCATCATGTAAACGTAGCTGACTAACTAATAACCAAAGTGGTGTCAGTAAAACCCTCGTGTTCAGATTCTATGAAGGCGCTGACCCGACAAGCACCTGGAAATCACCTGTAATCATGCTCTGAAAGCCCAGAGTTTGCAGACATCTTGTGCTGAGTGTCAGTGTCTGGGCAGTTGGACAGATGGCAGTGGTATTTCACCTTTGCTAATCACACAACTCACACTCTGCAGGATGTCTCCGTGTTTACAGAGATGATCCTTCGACAGGAGCTTTAGTGCAGTTTCGTACCCGAGACCAACCTCTACAACCTCAGTGACCAGGAAACTATAAAACCGTGTTTCCATCAGTGTCGCTTCTACCTGATTCTACCCAATTCTACTCACTTAGGGACATTTCCACTATGAAAAAGTACCCAGTCCCATGGTATCCAGTCTACTGTGCTGAGGTATTACTCCAAGTGATACTATAACTTTTTATATTTATATATTTATATTTATTCTACTGCCTTCATGCTCTCTCTACTGTGTTTTTCTCAATTTTACTACCTTTATACATTTTAATAGTTTTTAGTAATATATATATATTTTTACTGAGTACTTGAATTTATATTTTGTCTTTTATATTTGTGTGTTTTTGCACTGATGGAAGTTGTCTTTTAAATGTCGTAAAGCACACGGTGTTATGTATGATGACGTTCTATTCTATTTTATAATGCAATGGTTCTCAAATCTGGTCCTCATGGCCCACTATCTTTTTTTTAAATCGTCTTTCAAGATTAAATGTCTGTTCTCGGTGTTGGATTTTATCAAATAAATTTCTCTCCCAAATATGCGACTTATACTCCAGTGCAACGTATCGATGTTTTTTTTTCTTCTGTATTAAGTTTTTTCTTTGGCTGGTGAGACTTAAATAGGATAAAAACAAACCCTCGTATTTGACTTAACCTAGAATTGGAGCTTTTTGTGTCGTCTCTGCTGTTGGACGACACTGTGTGGAAAATGAAGAGAACAGGGCTGAGGACAAAGGAAGGAAGGAAGGAAGAAGGGCATCATGGGAAAGAGCTGTAGTGAGTGTCTCCAGCTGATGGGCAGTGCTGTGTCTTGGGGTGTAATGCCAGAGGTGAACAACGAAGTAGAGAAAAGAAAACAATTAAATGGGAAAACTGAGACTACATGTACAACTGTGGTTCATATGAAGACAAGCATTATATTTACAGGGACAAAGGAGTACTGATGGTTAGTGATGGTTACTGATGGTTACCGATGGTTACTGATGGTTACCGATGGTTACTGATGGTCACTGATGGTTACTGATGGTTACTGCTGGTTACTGATGGTTACCGATGGTTACTGATGGTTACTGATGGTTACTGATGGTTACCGATGGTTACTGCTGGTTACTGCTGGTTACTGATGGTTACTGATGGTTACTGATGGTTACTGATGGTTACTGATGGTTACCGATGGTTACTGATGGTTACTGCTGGTTACTGATGGTTACTGATTGCTCCTGCTGGTTACTGCTGGTTACTGCTGGTTACTGCTGGTTACTGCTGGTTACTGCTGGTTACTGATGGTCACTGCTGGTTACTGCTGGTTACTGCTGGTTACTGCTGGTTACTGATGGTCACTGCTGGTTACTGCTGGTTACTGCTGGTTACTGCTGGTTACTGTTGGTTACTGATGGTTACTGCTGGTTACTGATGGTTACTGATGGTTACTGATGGTTACTGTTGGTTACTGATGGTTACTGATGGTTACTGGTGGTTACTGATGGTTACTGTTGGTTACTATATAATGTAAGATAGATAAATATAGGAAGTTTTAAGTAAAAACTTTCCAGCAAAATGAATACTCCAGTAAAGTACAGATACCTAAAAAGTCTCCTTAAGTACAATACTGACATACTTTTACTTCGTTCCTTCCCCTGTGGGTGTGAAAGGGTTAAAGCTGTTGTATTTTGCATGTGTTTTCCTGGTTGAGTTTCCAGTGCAGTTTAGTGGAACACACACCAGTGTCTGCATCTGTGTGATGCCAACCAGCTCTAATCAGTTTCCCTCCCTGGGCATCAGCCTGTGGGCAGCAGCACACAAGGCCACGCGGGGACCCCCCAAGTATTTCTGGGACCTTATTAAATGCCACAAACACACTGATGCAGCACACACACCTGTATGGGACAACGCTCAGTGTGTTTGTGAAATATATACATCTGCAAACTGGACCTGTACATTGGTTTGGACAATCTGTGTGTGTGTGTGTGTGTGTGTGTGTGTGTGTGTGTGTGTGTGTGTGTGTGTGCATACCCTCACAGGCAGTCACACCATGGGGACCTCTGACAATATATATATATATATATATATATATATATATATATATATATATATATATATTTATGTACTTTTCATTTAATTTTCATTATTTGTTATTATTTTTCGTTTATTCATTCTTTTTTATTTTATTTAATTCATTTATTTTTTATTAATATTGTATATCATAGATTTATTTATTTTAATTTTTTTTTTTTTTAAAGATGTGTTTACACTCACTACCCAGTGGTTACTGGACTACAAACTGGGTCCTTGTGAGACATGGAAATATGTGTGTGTGTGTGTGTGTGTGTGTGTGTGTGTGTGTTTGTTCCTATCTTTATGGGGATGTTAATCTGTTTACACAGTCACACCATGGGGACCAAAATTCAGGTCCCCACGAGAGTTAAATATAAATGTGTGTGAAGTATGTTAATTTATGCAAATGATGTCCCCTATAAACACATTAACTTGTTTTTTCTGGAAGTCCCCATAAAGCATGAAGGAAAGCAAAACATGTATTTTTCAAAGGTTTCAACATGTGTTTTCTTATTTTTTTTCAATTGATTTTCAGTTTTTCATTATCATTATTAAAACAACTTTTTTTTTAAATTTTAATTTAGTTTTATTATTTCATTTGATTTCTTTTTTATATTTTTAAATGTAAAATATTTTTCTTTATTTTTTTAAGATGGTTACTTATTCCATTTATTTATTCTTTTTATTTTGATTTCATTATTTTATCATTATTATTTTTGTTTTATATTTTGTAATATATGTATTTATTAAAAAAAAAAAAAAAAAAAAAAAAGATGTGTTCACTACCCAATGGTGACTTTACCTTCAGGTGATGATAACAAACTCTGTCCTCATGAGACATGGAAACCAATATCACTATGTGTGTGTTAGTGTGTGTGTGTCCTTATACAAGTACTATCTGTAAGGGTGGAAAGGACGCATTAGTCATGTTGTCACCCCCACCCACCCACCCACCCCCACAAGATCCTTCCACTTTCTTGCAGTGATTAATATGTTTCAGCTGCAACAAGTTCTTTAACACGAACTGCTGACGAACTCTGTGGATCATTCCTACGTTTATATTCACTTGAAAAAGAAGAAATTACAACTTATTTCATTTCATATTCATGTACGAATGAAAAAATAATAATTCTGACTGTACATTTTTGGACCCCGCCCCTAAAGGGATCCGTTTGTTGTGATCATGGATCTGTTGATCTATTTATACTGGTGTTACAAACACCTGTTAAAACATCTGGTCTGTCATTGGGATTGTATTAATGTCATTTATTATGTGTAAATATTATTATTATTATTATTGTTTTATTTTTATTTTTTTATTAATCGATTTCTTAATTGATTTATTTTTAATATTATCATCAATAAGAATAATAATAGTAATTGTTTGTTTCTTTGTCAGCAACTTTATGTAAAAACTACTGGACCAGTTTTTATTAAATTTTCAGGTCATGTGTGAAGAGGTCCAGATAAGAAGCCATTAAATTTTGGTGAATGTAGGTCAAAGGTCAAAGTCACCAAACATGTGTTTTCACAATGATCAGAGATAGTTAATTTCATTCCTTTATACTCAGTTTTACATATAACATATTTTTGCTCTCACTTGGAAATTTGCAAAACGTAAATATTGCTATAAAAAACCCCAGAATTTCTAAAAAACTCAAATATTGATAAAAATGTTCACGCTTTCAGGAGGTGGTTTTTCAGACATTTCAATGTTCTAATATATCGCAAAAGCAAAATAATTTTTCTGCAATTATATGTCACAGCACGTGACTTACATGGTTACATGATCACTTCTCTCGCAGTCGCTGTAACCATAACAACCATAGACATTGTATACCCTAGACCAGGGGTCTCAAACTCATTTTCTTCAGGGGCCACATTCAGCCTGATTCGACCTCCAATGGGCCGGACCAGTAAAATGAAAACATAATAACCTATAAATAATGACAATTCCACATTTTGTCATGGTTTTAGTGCGACCCCCCCCCCCCATTAAATTATAAAAATACTTTTATAAATTATCCAAATGCAAAACAAGTGAAATTTCATAAGTAAAATAAGGACAATTTTAACAATATTCTGCCTCATCATTAGTCCATGTGTTTTATTATGGATCAGTTTTACAAAGACGCTAAACTTTTAGTAACAGAAACAGAAAATGGTTCAAATTGTGTCTAATTTTCTTTGGACATTTCAGGTTGTTCCTATCTGTTGAGGTTATTGACATTTTATTGTTATAGGATAGTTTGTGAATGTAAATATTTTCATAATTTTATATTATATTTTGCGGTAAAACAATGACAAAATAGGAAATTGCCATCATTTATAAACAAAGGAAAAAACAAAAAACAAAATATGGAGTAATTTAATCACTTATTATGCTCTTTATCTCAAAGGGCCACATTGGAACCATTGGCGGCCCGCATTTGGTCCCCGGGCCGCATGTTTGAGACCCCTGCCCTAGACCCTGCATTAGCTGCTGGGACGCTAGAACTACAGCTAGCTTCTTGGAGTAGTGTTTGGTGTGATTCCTACAGGAGGCATTTTATTATCTGTTAGTTTTTAAATATTTAAGTTATTTGTTTTTGTTTTTTACAGATACATTTATTATCTGTTCTGTCAAGATGTGGACAGTGTGGTGTGCGTCTTGTCGGCCGCTGCCTTAAAACTTTTTGCACTTAATATAAAAAGTGAGGACGTGTGACAGATGTGTGGACATATGTTGACCTACTGATGTTCAGTTACATTTAACAGAAAACTCTTTGCTAACGTTAGCATTGTTTTGTTTTCGTTAAAATGTTGAAGTTTGTGTCTTGTCAGTGGACATTGATATGTTATGTTTTTTTTTTTTTAGCCGCGTGTCTATTTTGTTTCTCAGCTGCCAATGTGATGACGTCATCACGACATGTTGATTTTATTTTATTGACGGATAAGACGACTTGAAAAAAACTGAAGTCATTAATGACCTACATACATTTATAATTAAAGTCAAATGATTAACTGTTATTGAAGTAAAAAAAATAAATCTGAAATATAGTATTTTGTAAGGTTTTTTAAAGGTTTTTTTGGGGGGGGGTTTAAAAGGGTTTTTTAAAAGTTTTTTTAAAGTGTTGAAGGTTTTTTTTTTTAGGGTTTTTTGGAGAATTTTTAAAGGTTTTTTGAGAGTTTTTAACTGTTTTAATAAATTAGTGTTTGAGGTTTTTAAGGGTGTTTAGAGAATTTTCTAAGGGTTTTTTTAAGCATTTTTGAGGGGTTTTCTCAGGATTTTTAAGGGTGTTTAGAGATTTTTCTAAGGGTTTTTAGAAAGGGCTTGTTTTAAGGTTTTTTTTAAAGGGTTTTTCTCTGGTTTTTAAGGGTGTTTAGAGAGTTTTCTAAGGGTTTTTCTAAGGGTTTTTTTGTTTAATTTCATAAATATACAAACATGTTTTTGGGATGGGGGTTATATTAGGTTGAACCACCTTGGTCCAGTCTTGTAGCAGTAAAGGTTGATGCTAAGAAGAAGAACTGAATCATTTTCACTGAATTTTCAATGAAATTCTGGACAAATGTGAGTGTTGTAAAAGTTTGGACCTGTAGTGTATATATTTATAAATAATCCCTTATGGTCGGACTAAAGTAAAAATGACCTTAAAAAACTAACAGTCATTTAGTTCTTATCTGTCAGTGTTTGATTCATTATTAAACCTCTGTCATGAATCTGATTTAAACTGTGAAAAGTTCTTCAAAGTCAACTGAGCATTTACAGAGTTTGTAGAGAAAAGGTTTCTTCCTCTTGTGATAAGATGAGCAGAAGACAGAGGATGACGTTTTCTTATCTCTAGTGTGAAAGGCCTGAAGTTTCTGGGTCAGACGTAGAAGGAGACGTTCAGGACATTCTGAGGTGGACGTTCCACTGAAGCTTTGACAAACGCACTGATGCCAAACCATGAGCACGATGACCCCATTAGATTACGACAGACCGAGTGTGTGTGTGTGTGTGTGTGTGTCTTATCTTCATGGTGAAGGGTTTTAAGGGTGTTTTAGAGACTTTTCTAAGGGTTTATGAGAGTTTTGAACTGTTTTATAAACTAGTTTTTGAGGTTTTTTTAGTTTTTTTTGTTTTTTTTAAACAGTTTTTAAGGGTGTTTTAGAGAGTTTTCTAAGGGTTACTTGACAGGGCTCATTTTAACTAGGGTTTTTAAACAGTTTTTTGAGGATTTAAGGTTTTTTTAATAGTTTTTTTAAAGAGTGTTTAATGGTTTAAGGGTTTTATGAGGGTTTTTTGAAGGGTTTTTAGGGTGTTTAGAGACTTTTCTAAGGGTTTTTCTGAGTTTTTTTTTTTTTAGAGTTTTGAACTGTTTTATAAACTAGTTTTTGAGAGTTTTTAAAGTTTTTTTTAAAGTTTTTTTAAGGGTGTTTTAGAGACTTTTTTAAGGGTTATTTGAAAGGGCTCATTTTAACTAGGGTTTTTTAAACAGTTTTTTAAGGATTCAAGGTTTTTTTAAAAAATATATTTAAAAAAAGTTTTTAATGGTGTTATGGTTTAAGGGTTTTTCTGAGGGTTTTTTGAGAGTTTTGAACTGTTTTATAAACTACTTTTTGAGGGTTTTTCAATTTAAATTTCATTATTTTTTATTGAGTTTTTAGTTTTTTTAAAACAGTTTTTAAGGGTGTTTTAGAGAGTTTTTTATGGGTTATTTGACAGGGCTCATTTTAACTAGGTTTTTAAAACAGTTTTTTTGAGGATTTAAGTTTTTTTAATATATTTTTTTAAAGAGTTTTTAATGGTGTTATGGTTTAAGGGTTTCATGAGGGTTTCTAAGAGTGTTTAGAGAGTTTTCTAAGAGTTTTTGTAATTTTTTTAAGGGTTTCTAAAGTTTTTTTTATGAATTTTTCTTAGGATTTTTAAGGATGATTAGAGAGTTTTCTAAGGATTTTTACTAAGGGTTTTTCTAAGGTTCTTTTAAAAAGGTTTTTCTAAGGCTGTTTAGACATTTTTCTTAACCCACAGGTGTCAAACATGTGGCCCAGGGGCCAACAGCAGCCCGCTAAAAGGGTCTAGTTTGGCCCCTGGGATGAATTTGTGAAATACAACAATGACAGTGAAAATATTAACAAACAAATATGTATAATAGAATTAATGTAATGTACCAGACCAGGAAAATATTATCATAATAACCTAGAAATAATATAACAAGCAAATGTTTCTCTTTGTTGTAGTGTAAAAAAAAAAAAGGTGAAATCATGGGCGTTGCACCCGTTTATTTATTTAAATTTCATTCACTTATTTTTTTAAAGATATTTTTTGATTAAAAACTTTTTTTTTTACTTTACACTCACTACTACTTTATCTGCAAGTGATAATTACAAACTTGGTCCTCATGAGACATGTAAACACGTGTGTGTGTGTGTGTGTGTGTGTGTGTGTGTGTGTGTGTGTTATCTTAATCTTACTGATCTGGTGGGACAATCTTTCGATATGTGGACATGTCACTGTTTTCCACGCTGTACACAGACACAGATGTGATCAGGGTTATCGCCACGGTGACGTAAAACTACTCACATTCTGTACTTTAGGTGAAGTACAGCTACATGTGTGGGAAAAAAAAAAACACAAAAAAAGTGTTGCCGGGCACAACAAACCAGCCCGCACACATTTGATCTGATTTGTCCTTTTTCTTATCAGTGTAAAAACACATTTCAAACACATCTGTAAACATGACAGTTAACCCATACAGACCCTGTAGAAACATTTACATTATGTTTTTAATTCACATTTATTTATTCTGAATAAAATCATTTGGAATTAAAGCTATTTTCTTCGTGTTTACATGGACATATTAATTTCAAATAAAGGTTTCCATGGAAACGTGTATATTCTGCTCTAGTTAATTTGGGCTTTTACAGAGGGTTCTGATTGGACAGAATTGGTGAACATATGGAAAAAAGAGGGAGGGGTTTATAGGTTTTTACTGCTTTCTACTCATGTTCAAACATGTTTAATTTAATGTATTTTAATTGTATTCCTACCATTACAGGGACACTGATATGTTTTCACAGTCACACCATGGGGACCAAAGTTCAGGTCCCCACGAGAGTTAAATATAAATGTATGTGCAATCTGTGTGAAGTATGCAAATTTGTGTAAATCATGTCCCCTATAAACATATAACTTGTTTTTTCTGGAAGTATTGGGGAAACATGCAAAGCAAAACATGTATTTTTCAAAGGTCTCAAGATGTGTTTACTTTATTTCCAACTTCCTACATTTATGATTATTTTTATTTATTTTTTTTATTTTTTAAATGTCCATTATTTTTTATTTGTATATTTTTTTAATTAATAGAAAAGATGTTTACGTTTTCCGTTTATTAGATTTTTTTTAATGAATGTATATTTTAATTTAATGTTACTATTGAATTTAATATATAATAATATATATACAAAAAAAAAAAATTATTGTGTTTACATTTGTTACCCAAATGCTATTTTACCTACAATTTGATGAGTACAAATTTGGTCCCCATGAGACATGGAAACGTGTGTGTGTGTGTGTGTGTGTGTGTGTGTGTGTGTGTCCTGGTGCAGGTGTTCTTTATTCTCTCACACTCACTTCCTTTTCTCTTCAGTCTTTCCATGTCCTCATGCCTCCACCCTCCCCTCCCCTCCTGATTTTTATTTTTTTATTTTTTTAATTCAAGGCTTTTTTTTCCTTAATTAAAAACATTCTTTTCATTGGTTCTACTGGCAGATCTCAAGTAAAAACTATCTTGTATTATTTTCTTTTTACTTGTTTTTCAAGGGGCATTATTTCCAGTGTGTGAAGCTCGGTGGTGCTGACCTCTGACCTCACCCCCAGGACCCCAGGAGGAGACAGTGACCATTACTTGTCTTCCATGTGTGTGTCCGTCCAACCTCAGACTAAAATAACCAGCGCTGCTCGTCCTCATATGCTCGGCCTATTAGCACTCACATCTGCCCTGACACAGGGGGGGGGGGGGGGGGGTACCAGGGGGGGGTACCAGTGGTTATGCATAAGGTTTAGCCAAACTACTCCCTTAATAAATGTGGACAAAAGACGAATAAAAACTCAGTGTATGTACTGTGAACATTCAGATGTAATAACCAGTGTTATTTCACTAACACTTTACATTAGGGTCTAATAAGGTGATAAACCTGTACATGGACGTTATGGACGTTATTATGACAAAAAACACCTTATATATGGAGTAATTCTGGTTGTGTTTCGTGACTGGGAATTTTGACTTTTTTATCTCATAATTTTGACTTTTTTATCTCATAATTTTGACTTTTTATTTCATAATTTAAACTTTTTATTTCATAATTTTAACTTTTTATCTCATAATTTTGTCTTTTTATCTCATAATTTTAACTTTTTATCTCATAATTTAAACTTTTTATCTCATAATTTTAACTTTTTATCTCATAATTTTGTCTTTTTATCTCATAATTTTAACTTTTTATCTCATAATTTTAACTTTTTATCTCATAATTTTGTCTTTTTATCTCATAATTTTAACTTTTTATCTCATAATTTTAACTTTTTATCTCATAATTTTGTCTTTTTATCTCATAATTTTAACTTTTTATCTCATAATTTAAACTTTTTATCTCATAATTTTCATTTTTTATCTCATAATTTTGACTTAACTAGAACTACACCTACGTGCATGAAAAAATACTCTGCTAAAAGTAGAAGTACTGATTCAACTCCTTTAACCCTAACGACCCGCTCTACCAACTGAACCCAATCCTCCTTAACCTTTAACCTTTGACCCTAACGACCCGCTCTACCAACTGAACCACAGCCTCCTTAACCTTTAACCTTTGACCCTAATGACCCACTCCACCAACTGAACCACAGCCTCCTTAACCTTTAACCTTTAACCCTAATGACCCGCTCCACCAACTGAACCACAGCCTCCTTAACCTTTAACCTTTAACCCTAACGACCCGCTCTACCAACTGAACCACAGCCTCCTTAACCTTTAACCTTTGACCCTAATGACCCACTCTACCAACTGAACCACAGCCTCCTTAACCTTTAACCTTTGACCCTAATGACCCGCTCTACCAACTGAACCACAGCCTCCTTAACCTTTAACCTTTAACCCTAACGACCCGCTCTACCAACTGAACCACAGCCTCGTTAACCTTTAACCTTTGACCCTAACGACCCGCTCTACCAACTGAACCACAGCCTCCTTAACCTTTAACCTTTAACCCTAACGACCCGCTCTACCAACTGAACCACAGCCCCTGAAGAAAATGACTGTGTTTAGTGATTGTAAATTCTTTGGTGTCATTTATATTGATGATTATTTGGAGTGTTCTGAAATTATATTTCATTATCTACTATATCAGTTAAGTTTATTTTTTTCAATCTTCCTTATTTGAAACAATAGAAATAACAGAACAATATCATTCAACAATATCATCCTCATCTATGTTTTTAAGTTATGTTCATTTATATCCACAATATATATGTTTTTTTCTGTATTTTAGTACAGTTTTTGAATATGATTTAAATATTTCATCCTGTTTTTATGTTATTTTATTTGTGGGTTTTTTTGTGAATTTTAGTTCATTTTAGTTTTGTATATTTTTCTCTGCATTTTTTGTGTTTTTGTGTGTTTTGTGGGACAAAAAAAAGTAAAAAAAAATTTGTAACCAATAACAAAACAGTCAACTGACAAAGTATTCTGATCATGATTAATCCACGTCTGATTTAAAAAAAAATAAATCATTTGACAGCCATAAAAAAAAATAAAATAATAAAAAGCGGGTGTAGTTTAAGTGCTGCGCCACTGACACGTAAAAAAAACAATAGTGTCAGTGTGTGACTTTGTAAAGGATGTGGGTATAGATACGCACTTATTCAACAACCACAGTTTGAACGTGTTTTTGACATGTATTTGTTGGCAAAAGTGACAGTGGAGCCTGCTGGTGTCACTGTGTGAAAAGATGGTTGTTATGTGCAGACAGTTTGAATCACGCTGTGGGACCTCTGCCGTCACATCAACATGTTCCACAAACATTTAGAACCTGAAGAAACACTGGTACCTGCAAAGAAAGATAGAAAGATAGATAGATAGATAGATAGATAGATAGATAGATAGATAGATAGATAGATAGATAGATAGATAGATAGATAGATAGATAGATAGATAGATAGATAGATAGATAGATAGATAGATAGATAGATAGATAGATAGATAGATAGATAGATAGATAGATAGATAGATAGATAGATAGATAGATAGATAGATAGATAGATAGATAGATGGATGGATGGATGGATGGATAATTTTAATTTCATATAAATTGTTTATCTATTTATTGTTTTCTTGTTTCTTTGTGACCATTCATTTGTTTTTTTCATACAATATTTAGGTTTAAACTAGGTTATATTATTTCTATATTTCTATATTGAAAAATTATCCATTAATGACGTCATGCCTGGATGACCAGGTGACCTATATATGACCTGGTTCTGTTTGGACTGGTGGTGTCGACAGTGTCTGTAGAACCTTAGTAACTCCTGATGTTTTGTTTATAAGGTGCAGACGGTCAGTGAAGCTTTATTCTATTATGTTTATTCTGAGGATCTTATTTTGGGAAGCTCATTAGTTAATGAATATGACGCTGTTAAACATCTATTGTTTATTTCATTTCAGTTTTTCAGTGAATGATGTACGGTGTTAAAAAAAAAAAAAACATGACTCACACCAAACATCAGTTGATATTTGTTTGTTTGTTTTTCAAAATAAACCCAAAAATAAGACAACAAAACAACAAGTCATTTCTTCATCATTTGTTTCCAAAAACAAAATGAAAAAAAAAAGGATAACGATGATTTTTTTTTTCAATTTTCCTTTTTGTGTTTAAATGATTAATGAAAAAAACGGATCATAGTCATTTTCTTTTTTATCCAATTTTGACCTGAAGCAAATTGAATAAACTGGAAATGACCTTTGACTCGCAGTGACAAACATAGAAACCTACGTCCTATTTAAAGAAATTAAGAGGGTCACCCTAAGACCTGAAGATGACGAGAGGAAAATGAGGGTTATATCAAACCATAATGATGTCGAGTGGACATGTTTGTTTTGGTTGTTAACATTCATTTCTTCATTTCTGGTTTATTCAATTTGCTAATAATAATAATAATAATAATAATAATAATAATAATAATAATAATAATAATAAAAAATAATAATAATTGTGGTACACCATGTAATTAGTTCTGAATTAGAATTATTCTTGACATTTCAGATGAAATACTTCATGTGTCTTCAGGAGAATGATGAGACATCATTCAAATAAAGCATGGAATGAATAAAAGCACTGATTTTGTCAATGACAGATATTTATAGAAATGACATTATTTTAGTTATTATCAAGAAAAGAAGGAAAATATAACTATTTTTCTTATTAACATTATATTGATCCAAACAAATGTACCTTTAGTTTTACCAGTCATTAAAATTAACAGGAAATGGAAGAAAATAAGGAATGTTGTAAAAATATTAGATTATAGAATATATATGATGTGTCATCATTCTACTGAAGACATATTTAAACTGAAACGTCAAGAAAAATATTCCTGGTTCTTTTCTGAACTAATTACATAGTGTACCGCAAGTCGATTTATATAATAATAATAATAATAATAATAATAATAATAATAAATATCTATTGAACCTTAATATTTTCCCCGGTACCCATAATCCTCTTTTCTAACTCCTACATACAGAACACTCATCACAGACTCGTCAGGAGCTAAAGGGTTAAACCCACTTTTTGTGATAATTTTCAGTTTGGGGAGTTTAGGAAGGAAAACCTGCAGGTACTCGGTGCACAATAGTCTAAATAATTGACTGGCTAAGTCTCTCAACAGATAGACAGGCTTTTTCATAATAAAAAAATAAATAACAAATACCCACTAACATGTACATAACAATTTAAAACCCAACCATTAGTAACTCAACAGACCTAATGACAAATGCAGGAGAGTTTGTTTTTTGTTTTTTTTTTTCCTTCCACAGTTACCTTGGTCGCTGAATCATTTATTGTGGAGCCCCACACCCCAAAAACTTCCCCAAGATGAATTGAAGCCAAACTGTTTATGCATTCGTTCCATATACTCTGTGGCACATTACACTCTGCATTGCAAATGGGGGTTCAGGTAATGAAGCTTATGCGCTGTGAAAAGGCCAATTACTCTAGTGTGTGGTGGCTGGGACTAGAGTGTGCTTGGGCTCCCTCCAGGCTAAAGACAGAACCCAGTAAACACCTCATCAGCTGATGAGACACACACACACACACACACACACACACACACTGCTCAAGATCTACCTCGTATTGCTATTGAGAGAGACACAATAAAGACCACGGACTAGTGAACAGTACGCAGAAGGTCAACATGTACATGTCTGCATTTTCACTGAATCTACAAATAGAGAAGAGCTTTAACCCTTTAACGACGAGCATTAGAACAGGACGCTTACATTTATTTGTGTCATTTCTCCAGTAACAGCATCAGAAAATGTCTTTTTTTCCAATTGTTTTCAACCTTTTTACAGGAAGAACCGAACTGTCAATTTATGTAAATGAATAAATGTTTAAAATTGTGTGTTATAATAAAAAAAAAGCAACAGACAAAACCCCACTAACACAGTTAGAACTTCACTAAAACACAGTTTAAACCTCAGTTTAAACCTCACTAAAACACAGTTTAAACCTCACTAAAACACAGTTTAAACCTCACTAAAACACAGTTTAAACCTCACTAAAACACAGTTTAAACCTCACTAAAACACAGTTAAAACCTCACTAAAACACAGTTTAAACCTCACTAAAACACAGTTAAAACCTCACTAAAACACAGTTTAAACCTCATTAAAACACAGTTTAAACCTCACTAAAACACAGTTAAAACTTCACTAAAACACAGTTTAAACCTCAGTTTAAACCTCACTAAAACACAGTTTAAACCTCACTAAAACACAGTTAAAACTTCACTAAAACACAGTTTAAACCTCACTAAAACACAGTTTAAACCTCATTAAAACACAGTTTAAACCTCATTAAAACACAGTTAAAACCTCACTAAAACACAGTTTAAACCTCACTAAAACACAGTTTAAACCTCACTAAAACAGACTACCTTTTTAAAGACTCAATATCTGAAAATCTGAACAGCTCCATATCTTATGGACTATCCTCTATTGCAGTTACATGCCTCTCAGAAAGAATTATTTAAGAGAAGAAAACTTCATAAAGCTTAAATATTTCTTTATTTTTAAACAGTGGTGCCACATTGTTGGTTTCTGATCCAATATTTTTTAACGCCTGTTTGTATAGTGATAGAAGAGGTTTGATTGTTGTCTGGGACGTTAGTGCCGTACAATAAAAGTATCATATCATAAAGGTGCTTTAATGGGTATATGATCCCTTATCATTTTAAAACAGTTTAGATTTGTTCGGAGCATCGCTGTGAGTTTCTTAATATTTTTTATTAAACTTAAACTGTGAGTCTAAGATGATGCCTAAAACGTTACATATTTTAACTTCATCTGTCATGTTCTGGTCTAATCTGATGGAACAGGTGGATTTCCCTCTTATAGAGAAGCACATAGATACTGTCTAGAGTCAAATGGTTGTCTTTGAGCCAGCATTACATTACTGTGTGATTAGCATATATTTGACAGTTAGCTGTAGGTAGGTCATTTATACATAAACTGAAAAACAGAGGCCCCAAAATTGAGCCCTGTGGAATGCCCATGGTTGATGTTAATGGCAGTGTTTATTTTGACACGTTGCTCTCTGTGCTCCAGGTATGATGCAAACCAGCTTATAGCTTGTTTATAAAGGTTAAAGGTGGTGGTTTGTTCAGGAGTATGTTGTGGTTCACTGTGTCAAACGCCTTTTTTGAGGTCTATAAATACATTAGCCCTGACCTCTCTGTGTTGAATATCCTGGTCTAAAACTAAACTGTTTGTTTTTAATAAGACCATTACTCTCAACATGGTCTGTTCGCTGCTCTACAACCCTTTTTTTTCCAGGATTTTGGAAAGAGCAGGTAATATACACTAGAGATTGATCTGTAGTTTCATGCCTGATCTTTCGCACCAGACTTAAAAATTTGTATTATCAGACCCTCCAGGATTGCACAGGCCTTTTTTGACGTTGTTGCAGCCTAAAATATTGGATGTTACTTGAGCTTTTCCGAAAAATTGTAATGAAACTTGCGGTGCTTTTTAGTCTTTTGTTGTAGTTAAAGTTGCGATAAATAGTTGCGATTTTCCCTTTTTGTAATCAAAATTCTTCTGAACCTGTTTTATCCTCACCAGAGTGACGGGGGTCTGTACTATATTATATCATATTATGTTATGTTATGTTATGTTATGTTATGTTACGTTACGTTACGTTACGTTACGTTACGTTACGTTACGTTACGTTACGTTACGTTACGTTACGTTACGTTATGTTACATTATATTAGATTATATTAGATTAGATTAGATTATGTTATGTTATGTTATATTATGTTATATTACATTACGTTACGTTACATTACATTACATTACATTATATTATATTTATTACATTACATTATATTATATTATATTTATTATATTATATTATGTTATGTTATGTTATGTTGCTTTACATTACATTATATTATATTATATTTTATTTTATTATATTATTTCATATTATATTATCTACTTGAAAAAAATGTGAAGAAATCAAATACATGCAGAGATGGAAGTGGACTGTGTATTCAGAGGATGGTGGTGGTGGGGGTAGGGGGGTGGGGGGCATACACCAAAGAAGGAAACAGGAGAGGCGTTCAGCGGGAGGCCACTTGTGTCACCAGTTACAGAGGGTCATGGTGGGGGAGGTGAAAATTAAAGCAGGCGGGCGGCGTCTTGCACCTCAACCCAGACTAATCCCCCCCCCCCCATGTCCCCGGTGGTCTCTATGAACAGTGTGTATGTGTGTGTGGGTGGGTGTACAGCAGGTGTGTGATGGACTGGTCACATCTCAGGGGTGCAGACATGCACAGGTGAGTCACAGGTGGAGCACACGCTGCATATTTCAGGAGGATCATCATGGGGTGGGGGTGGGGGGGCATGCCAAATGTATCACTGCTCATCAGACACATTGTGTGTGTGTGTGTTTCTGATCACACTACTGTACATTTTGTTTGTTCTATGTCATAGTTTCTCAACATTTTTCGAACCACACCTCACTAACAGCACCATGACACTACACCCCCCCCCCCCCAATAGCTGAAATAATTTGGGGGGGGGGGGGTAATTCTAAAACTAATATAACAGACCTTTATGAGAAGGAGGTGGTGGGTTATAGCTGTGGAAGTGAGCACCACTCACCTAAAAACAGGGGGGGGGGGGTTACAGGCCACATCAAACACCTCCGTGTGTGTGTGTGTGTGTGTGTGTGTGTGTGTGTGTGTGTGTGTATGTGTGTGTGTAGGCTGTAGTGAGACCTGTTGGTTGTGGATAATAGAAGCAGTTTTAATCAGACTGTGAAACAGGACAAAGGCTGTTCTGTTCATATCAAACACAAGGACAACAAACACCGTCTTAATCCTACTCATTACATTTAATGTGTTTCATAAACACTGGAAAAAAAATGACAAGTAAAGAAAAAATTAATACAACAGCCTGAATTAAGCTAAAAAAATAAAATAAAATAAAATGTGCCAAAAGTATTACCCTGCCCCCCCCAACAGAAGAAAGGGGTAATGTTTTTGGTTTGGTTAAGAATGACATTTCTACCATTTTTGAATTAATAAAGTACTTTATTTGTTTTTATACAATTGTACAATGAAATGAGTCCTCTGCATTTAACCCACCCTTTATGCCATTGGGGTAACTGTGTAAGGAGCAGTGGGCAGCCATGGGCGACGCCCGGGGACCCACCCCCAGATGTGGAGGCAGGAAATGGTCAGAATCACCTGACTGGAGGATTTTACCTGAACAAACATGTTTTTATAATAATATAATAATAAATGGTATTTGTACATTTCCTTTCATACTGATAGTGATTTGTAGGAAATAAGAAGAAGTTTAGAAAAGGCTAAAGATGGAGTTAAAATCACAAATAAAAGTGGAGGAAAAGAAACATTTTCACAAATTTGCATGTGCAATAAGTGATTATACTTAATTATAAAAGTTACAAAAGTGCAAGAAAATAAAGTGCTATGCAATAATGTGTGATTGTACTTAATTTATTAAATTCCAATAAAATGGGAGTAGTTAAAACAAGCTGCGATTATTTAATGTCCTCAAGAATAATATATATATATATATATATATATATATATATATATATATATATATATATATATATATATTAGGGCATTAACGACTTCAGTTTTTTTCAAGTCGACAAAGTTTAACTTGAGTCGACTTGTCGTGGTGACGTCATCATACTGTCAGCGGAGAAACAACAGACGCACGGCAAAAAAAACCCAAACAAAAGATCATGGAAACATGTCCAGCAATGAGCAACTGGTATTAAAGTTCACTGCAACATAACAATGTCAACTGACAAGACACAAAGGCTAACGTTAGCAGAGTTTTCTATGAAATGTAACTGAACATCAGTAGGTGAACATACGGCTCTAAAACTGGACTGTCCACACGAACACCACTGGGGGGGGGGGGGTTCGTGTTCTCTTAATGCGGGTTGTCTGCGCTGCTTATCACACAGGTTAGCTAGCGTACGCTGCTCGTATCACTCACGTTAGCTGATACCTCTTCAGATGGATGTGCCGGGTTTTTTCATCTAAAGTGAAGTATTTCCACACATGCATGTGTGTCTGTCACTCTTATCTTGTTCACCCACCACACCTGTCTAAGCTGCAGGTGTCTTGTTTACGTCTGCTCTGTGTTTATGCGCAGAGAGAGTGAGAGAGAGAGAGAGAGAGAGAGAGAGAGAGAGAGAGAGAGGATAACATAGCATAACATGCGACTTGTCGACTCCTCCAAATTTATGTCGACTTGTGCTACAGAAGTCGACATTTTAGTTATATATATATATATATATATATATATATATATATATATATATATATATATAGAACAGTGAATGTACATAAAGTATTTTCATCATAATTTGATCAAAACTAATCCATAGTAATCCTATGATTAATTTGATTAAATATTTTAATAATTTTACAGCCCTAATATATATATATATATATATATATATATATAGACCCATATAGACCCATCTATGCCTATTTTGTTGATGTAATGTATTATTTTATTTGGTTATATTGTGTATTTTCCTGTATTTTTGAGTTTTTCCATCAGTTTTGTTCACTTTGTGACATCTTTAGTTCATATTAGTTGACAGCAGAAATAATGTCTCAGGGGTTTTAAAGGGTTAAAACTAAATCTAACTTTGAAATGGTGATCATCACATTATCACTGCTTAAAATTCACTGCAAAAAGGGGCAGCTTTAAAAAGAAGCATGTGAGAATCAGTCCCACGTCGTGCGTCTGCTCAGGGATGTTTGACTCTGCCCTCTAGCTGTGAGCGTGGTGCGTTCACTGCCTCACTGTTTGTCTCATTCACATCCTATCTTGACCTATGTGACTCAGCATGGGTTTCTGTGGTCGTATAATCGGGAATGCCCTAACTCATGAACCATAATCATCTCCATTTCCATCTCTCAACATTAAAGGCCACTCATTTTTCGACCGTGTAATAATAGGGAACTTCCACTTCATGCCTTACAACCGTTTGTAACTTTGTACAAATCACATGCCCATTAAAAAGAAAGCTGGTTCTTCCCCTGTTGGTGTTTAATTTGATTACTGTGAAAGCTACAATAAACCAAAAACAAAAAAGACTTTCTCTAGACATGGTCAGAGGTGGTAAAACTACTCACATTCTGTACTTAAGTAGAAGTACAGCTACTGTGATAAAAGTACAAGTACTGATTCAACTCCTTTACTTTTTCTCAATTGTAAAAAAGTCCAAATTTAAACTGGATTTTTTTTTTTCTGTTATGGGTGAAATAATAAAAACTGAACATTTTCAAAAATATCCAAAAATAAAGCCTTTAAAAGTGAGTTACTGTGTAGATTATGCATTTTATTGGGTTAGTTTAGTGGGTATGGACAGAAAATGTAGGACAAATTTAAAAGTCATAAGTAGGATGTTAAAAAAAAAAGAAATAAAGCATAATTATGAGATTTAAAAAAAAAAATGGCAGGTAAAAAGTCTAAAATATAAGATAAAAAGTCTAAATTATGAGAAAAAAAGTCATAATTATGCGAAAATGTAATAACTATGAGATAAGAAGTGGATAATTACAAGATAAAAAGTCAAAATGATGACATCGCCAGTCACAATTTCTGATTTACGCCTTATTTTTCATACACACATTTGTCTTTTTTGGAAAAAGTAATGAGTCTATTCTGAGAATGTAAAGAGTATAAAGTACCTAAAACACTGTACTTAAGTAAAGTAAAGTAAGTACTTCTACTTCGTTTCTTCCACCTCTGGACTTAATAAAAATGGCTGTTGACAGCATTTACCTGCTGTATAAATAAATAAATATGAATAAAACATAATAACAAATGTACTTATGTAGATTATTTTCTATTGAAGCTCAAATTATACAAATATAACTTCCACATTTTTGACAAAACACTTGTTTTTTGATTAAACGTTTTCGTGCTGGTAAGAGGTGGTTCTTCAGTCGTAGCATAAAACTAGAGGAAAGAGTTTTTTTTTTCACAACTACAGTCAGTGAATTAAAAAAATAGATGTTGACGGACGATACGACCAGAGAAGAAGAGTTTAAACATGCGGTATGTGTGGACACACCAGAAAACACATAATTTTAATTTAGTAACAGAGGGAGAATATAAAACACAGGGGCCAAACATAAGGCCCGGGGGCCAAATCTGGCCCACCAAAGGGTCCAAATATGGCCCGTAGGATGAATAAAAATGAAGGTATTAATGATGTAAAAATGATTTTAATTCAGGTTCTACATACAGAATAATTAGATGTCAATTGGGTCAGAGCAGTAAAATATGATCATAATTACCTATAAACGATGAAAACTGCAGATTTTAATATAAAAAAAGTCAAATTTGATGAAAATCTTTGCATTAACAAATCCTCCTTTTTTAATCCAATGCTGATATTTCTCTGAATTACTTCCAGGTTTAGGAAAAGTAACTAAAAACGAAAACTGCAAACAGACTCTAAGGCCTTCGTCGTCCCTAGCAACTGCCGACAACAGCCGACGGCCAGACGATGTTGTAGTCTCGGCGGGATGCGATATTCTGCCAGAAATTCATGCTTTTGTATAAGTATGTAGGGGGCGCTATAGAGTCACTTATTTGAAATGTTGTGTGTTGAATTGTGAGACTGACAAATTTGTGCCAAATCGGTGTTTGTATGTCTGAACCACAGCCATTTTAATAAAGGCCAATGTGTAGGGGGTGCTATAGAGCAAAAATCGCAATTTCTATTGATAACCTAGTGTACGATAGAGAGGTAGACGTCTGTGTCAAATTTCAGCCATAATCGGTGTTTGTATGTCTGAGCTGAAGCAATTTATTTAGTGATAATTTTTCCTAAAAATTTGGCAAATTTTGCGATGTCGTAGTACAAAAACGATGTAACTTTTCCAAAAAATGTGAATAACTTTTGATGTCCCACTTGTCTAGAGACTGTTCACCGATTTTGAGCTCATTGGACCCAATGGCCAAGAAGGAGTTTGTTAAATTACGAAGACAAAGAAAAACCATGACTCAACATGTTTTAAAATTTCAATCCAAGATGGTGGACTTCCTGTTGGTTTATGGGCGTGGCCATCGTAACGTTTTTTGTTCGTCTCCTCATGAAGAACATTTTCATAGCTCTAACATCACTTGGGTGTGCTCTGTCCTAATGTGTTTTTTTTTTTTTACTTTTCTAGGGGGCGCTGTAGAGACATTTCTTTATGACTTTTTAGGAAATGAAAAATACTCACAATTTTTCACACTTCTGAAGTGTGTGCAAAATTTCACGAGTTTTCATACATGTTCAGGGGGTCAAAGGTTAGACTTAATAGGCCTAATAATGCTGGTCTAGTAAAATAATAACAGCAAAACCACTTGACTCCATATTTTTTTATAATTTCTCCACAACCTCTTATTTATCAGTTTAAGTGGATGTTTAAGGAGTGGAGAAATTATATAAAAATATGATATGAAGTAATTTTACTTATGTTTTGGATTTATTTGTTTATTGACAACCTGTGTATCATTCATTCATTCATTTTTCAAAATAAAACAAAAATAAATCAAAGGAAAAAAATGACTCATTTCTTCATTATCTGTTTCCAAAACCAAAATGAAACCAAATTCTCTTTTATTGCCAAACAATTCCACATTCTGACACCAATGACACAAATACACATATGATTTACAGTCGTTCTCACCTTTCAATGGTTAAAACTAAACCTCCTTCTATTTTGTTCATACTGTGAGATTAAAATTAATTAATAATCTGTAAATTTACAGATGAAAGTCATTTCTAGTAATGAAGTAAAAGTACTTCGTTACTGTACTCAAGTAGAGTTTTTAGGTATCTGTACCTTACTTGAGTTTTTATTTTTCTGACAACTTTTTACTTTTACTCCTTACATTTATTCATAAATTTATACTTTTATAGTATTAGCAGAATACACTTAAAAAGTAAAAGAGTGAATCAACTTGAAAAATTTTCTTCAATTTTGAATTTTTATCTCATGATTTTGACATTTTGTCTCATAATTTAGAACTTTTATCTCATAATTTTTACTTTTTATAGTCATACTTTAAAAACTCATGTTGAGTGATCCAAAATTAAATTGCTTAGGATCAGGGTTCTTTTAATTTGATTTAATTTGATTCACTCAACTTTTTTTGTGTGACCTATTGAAGAAGAATTTTAAGTTGATTCAATATTTTACTTTTTTCAGTGTAGACTCGTTAGTTTTTCAAACTAAACATATGTGACAGTATGAAACATAGGAGGAACTATGACTTTATATATTATAGGTATATGACTATTAGATCAAAATGTTGACTTTTTATCTCACAATTTTGACTTTTTCTCTTAAAATTATGCATTTTTGACAAATTTTTGACGACTTTTTTTTCACATTTTCCCTCCATTTCCTGCCCATACCCAGTGACCCTATCACACACATTATCTACACACTAACTCACTTTTAATGGCTTTATTTTAGATACTTTTGAAACTTTTCAGATTTTTCCTGTTTAAATAAGTATTATTGCATTCGCGACTTTTACTTCAGTAAAAGGGTTGAATGAGTACTTCTACTTTAACCAAAGTATTTTTTCACACCAGTAGCTGTACTTCTACTTCAGTACAGAATGTGAGTACTTTTACCACCTCTGCTCTAAACACAACCAACAATGTCATTCAGCTAACTCTGTAAACTTAACCCTAACCCTAACCCTAACCTGATTTAATAAACTATTTATTTTTATGTTCTTTAACATTATATATTATATTCTTAACTCTCTTTTCTGTCATAAAAACAATGACTTTCTGCCATTATATCTTTTTCATCGCTTTATAATCGAATACATATTTTATTTTATTTTATTTAAAGTGTAAATATATTATTTTTATATTTAGTAGATATCGGTAAAGTTTTGCGCAGATGTCTGATGTAAAAAACGACTAGTGACGGAAAGAGAGAAAGTGAGAGGAGAGAAACAGATGAAAAACAGACGGTGAAGGTCAGTGTTGTAGACAGAAGGAGTGACAGGAGAGCAATCTATGAAAAACAGGCCAAATAAAGCAGAGAGAGGGAGGAGGGTGGGGACGCACACACACACACACACACACACACACACACACATAATCGTTTAAATGTCTCATGAGGACCAAGTCTTTAATCAAGCTGCCATTGAGGAGTGTGTGTAAACACATCTTTTTTTCTTTTTTTAATAAAATAAGAATAAAAATAAAAATGTGAAAACTAAATTAAAGTTTTAAAAATATATATATACAAATGAGTGAATAAATAAAAAATAATTACTTAAAAAATAAATATATATATTAAAACATTTAATAAATAACTAACTTTTAAAAAATACATAAAACATTTTTTAAAAGTAAGCGCGTCTTTAAACCTTTGAAAAATACATGTTTGACTTTGCACCTGTTTACTCCATGCTTTATGAGGACTTATGGAAAAAAAAAACAGATGAATGTATTTATAGTGCCACAACATTTCTCTTTTATTAGTGGGGGCTTTTTTTTTATATTTAACCCTCATGGGGACATGAATTGTGGTCCCCATAGTATCAGAGGTCCCCATGGTGTCTTTGTGTTCTCAAATCTGGTCCCCGTGGTCCAGTGTCCTGCATGTTTAGAGAGCTCACTCTTAATTTTTTTTTTTTAATAAAAACTAATTAAAAATATAAAAAGTAATTAAGTAAAAGAAAAAATATATATATCAATATAAAAAACATTTTCCCTCTTCTATCATACCATTAAAAAATGTAAACAATTTTACTTAATTTAAAATGAAAAAAAAAAAAAAAAAAAAAAAAAAAAAAATATATATATATATATATATATATATATATATAATAGTATTAATTGAACTAGTTCTGATATAAGACGGAGATATCTAAAACATGCAGGACACTGGACCACGAGGACACAAAGTCTGGATTTGAGAACAACTGCTGTAAACAGATCAATGTCCCCATAAAGATAGGAATACAAGTGCTCACACACACTCTCACACACACGCGCATACAAGTGTGTTTCCATGCAAACAACTTGGCGGTGCGGGGCGGTTAGGTGGGAGGATGTAAGGCAGAGGGCTACACCCTGGTGCAAAGCTTTGTTGTGTGACACATAGACAGCCCACCCTAACATTCCCACCCCTATATTTGGCCTTGAATACAATTGCAGGTTTGCGAGCGACAAATCGGACCGAGGAAAAGCAGACAGACGGAGCTGAGGACAAGGACGAAATGACATGAAGGAAAAGCACAGGCTTGTTCTGCAACAATATTATAGATAAGAAGGATGTGGTTCATCACAGATAATGCAGGGATTTAAAAAAAATTCTCTGGGTGATGTTTGGATTTTCAAAACAGGGCCGTTTCTAGCTCATGGGGGCCCATGGGGGGGGGGGGGGGGGGGGGGGGGGGGGTCAAACTGCAATTACACGTCATGAGTAAAACTCGAGTTGTTCTTCAGTTGCTGTTTTCAGTAGAGTACACATTAACCAGACGAACTGTGGAGGAAGAACTGTCTTTATTTGTATTAAATTCAAATTTGTTTGTCTGTTTGTTTGTTTATTTGTTACTTGACCAAATCGACATTTAGTCAAGTATGTTTATTTGTTTGGTTGTTTGTCTGTTTGGACTCTAGCCACCACATTTCTGAAGCGAATTGGCTGTAATTTCATGAGACATTTCGTCCATGTCACCTGCAGAAGTGGATCTATGTTCATGGATCTAGGTCAAAGGTCAAGGTCAATAAAAATAATAAAAAAATTGGTCAGTGTCCAGTACTTGAACAGTTTTAATGTGATTGATTTCAAACGTCTTGGGTAAATATAGATTTGATAGCGTGTTCATCATGTTGAATATTAGGCTTCAAAGACTTGACCTTCATGGTCAGTGCCCAAGGTCAAAGGTCACCAAATAGTGACCATTTTTTGTTCGTACTCTAGAGTTGCCAATTCTTGACGTATCATTCTGAAATTTGGGGTATACAAGGAGACAGACATGTGGAAGAAACTGACCGAATTTCAGCTTCACGAGTTCTGTCTGGTGTGACGCCATATTGAATTTTCATTACTTTTCGCATTTTAGCATCATCAATTCTTCATGGATCGTTATGAAATTTGATGTGTACAAGGACACAGGTAGAAGGAGGAAACGGACTGAATTTTAGCCATTTGGTCAAGTATCATACTCTGCCCGACTTGTAGATTTGTGTTTGTTAGCCCTCTAGCGTCACCAATTCTTGACAGATCATTCTAAAATTTGGCATGTACGAAGAGATGGAAAACAGGACAAACTGGACCAAATTTCCGGTCTGATTTCATTTTAAATGTGTGTGCATATACATTTCTACTCTTCACACTCTAGTGTAGCCAATTCTTAATGGAGTCTTCGGGAATTTGGGATGTACAAAGAGACAGGTACAAGGAAAACATGGCCCAAATTTTAGCCGAATAGACTCATGACTTCGAATCTGAAGCCATATTGAATTTTCACGACTTTTTGCACTCTAGCATCACCAATTCTTCGTGGATCATTGTGACATTTGGTGCGTACAACAAAAAACGTACAACGAAGAAACTGCCAAAATTTCAGTCGATTTTGGTCAAGTGTCCTGCTATGGAAGACATTTTATTTGTCTGTCTGTCTGTCAGCAGGACTACGCAAAACATTCTGAATGGATTTTGATGTAACTTTCAGAAATGATAGATAATAGGTCAAGGAAGAACACATTAGATTTTAAGCAATGAAGGTCAAAGGTCAAGGTCGCACTAAAGGTCAACAGCTAAAACACATCAGTGGTAATATCTCAGGATTCAGACAAGATAGAATCTCGCAGTTTTTTTTTCATTCACATCGTCTCACCTTCGGACATCAAATGGTCAACACCTGTGGCTCCATCACGTCATGTTTTAACGCCATATGACGTCAAACCAATGGTGTATTTACAAGGGATAATGTATTGCCCATGTGTTACTCTCAGAAAAAATATTTCCCGATGGTTCAGCCCCCGAATTGACGCATGGTCAGTACATTATCCCGCTTATTCTACGGTTATTCCAGCTTATTACTGCTACTACTCTAAAAAATTGGATACAATAGCCGTTACAACGTAGCGAATATTTACTTTCAAAGTGGCCAAACTACCTGCGGAGTGATACGGTATTGTGAATCTGAAGTGATAAAACTCGTTGCCATTGGCAGCAGGCGGTTATAAAAAAAATCCGCCGACAGAACACTGGGAACGTCCATTCAAAGTGAATGGGAGCTGGCGGAACATTCTAGAGGGCCGTAGAATAAACAAACAAAAAGAATGACCCGATTTTTTTTAATAATATTGAGTTTCATTAAAACTCAACAGTCAAGCCTTGGTGGAGGGCTGGCGTCTCTGACTGCCTCGTCAGTTTTCAGTCACAGTAAAAGAGGAACCAGGAAGATTCTTGTTTTCCATTTCCTTCTGATAACCGTGTTGTCGTTTAATTTTTTTTTTTAATTTCTAGATGTGGTGTCTTAATCAAATTCCTTCATTGCAGGGTTGCTCGACCTGGTCCATATTTTGGGTCACAGCTGTCAAACATAAGGCCCGGGGACCAAATCCGGCCACCTAAGGGTCCAATCAGGCCCTTTGGATGAATTTATGAAATGCAAAAATTACACTAAGTTTATAATCATTTTAATTCATCGTTTATATTCAGACTAATTCAGTCTCATAATAACCTATAAATATTCACAATTAAAAAAAAAAAAAGCTATTGTAAATGTATTTTTTTTTGTCATTTGAAACTAAAACAAAGTATAATTTCACAAAATATCAAAAATTAGAACAAATATGAAACATTGGAAAGTAAGTTGAATTTCAATAATATTCCACCTATTACTATATGTTGTATATTTGTGTAGAACCAGTGTGATCTGTAAGAATGTACAGTATATGTGTCAATGATCATGAAATGTTCATAATGTCAATTAACTTTTTTCACAATAAAACAGAGAGAGAAGTTTGGAGTTGACATTATTTTATTATGTTATATTTTTTTTTGCTGCTTTGGCCCACTTCAGATTAAATTTATCTGAATATGACCCCTGAAATAAAGTGAGTTTGACACCCCTGTTTTAGATGTTTCCCTCTTTTAACACACCTGTCATTATCATAATATCTAGAACATGAAGGACTGAACACACCTGCTTTACTGGATACGTTCTAATACTGATTGAGCTGCTTTGTCCTATTGCACTATGTAAAGAATATTTATTTCAATTGACTGTTTTTGTTTTCTTTTTAGAATATTTAGAATTTTTTTTACATTTTTTTATTTTTAAATGAATGAAAAATATCAGTAATATAAACAATGGCCCTATAGGTAGTATTTCACTTCAGTTTTAGTGAAAACACAAATTAAAAGTCTTAAGTTAAATAAAATATAGCTTGAACATGTAAAAAAAACCCATGTCAAATATATTAAATGACATTTAATGTTTATGTTTTAGCCACAAATGATGATGAAACCTGAATAATAAAAACAACAACAGCTGCATCCATGTGCGTACGTAGAAGTGTGTAGTAAAGGCATGTTTGTGCTGTGACTGTGTGTAATTATGTGTGTGTGTGTGTGTGTGTGTGTGTGTGTGTGTGTGTGTAAATTATACAGTAGTGGATGAGTGGTGGGACAGTAAATCAACTGTAGAATGACTTGGATTGGTTCGTTTTGCCGACAGCAGCTAACCTGTCATCAGGAAGGGATACACTGTGTGTGTGTGTGTGTGTGTGTGTGTGTGTGTGTGTGTGTCCTTGTATTCCTATCTTCATGGGGACATTGATATGTTTACACAGTCACACCATGGGAAACTCAGGCACTATGGGGACCAAAATGCAGGTCCCCATGAGGGTTAAATATAAATAAAGGTCCTCACTAGTAAAATAGAAATAACGTGGCCCTATAAATACATGAATTTGTTCTTTTTTCCCAGACGTCCTCATAAAGCATGAGGGAAACAGGTGCAAAGTGAAACATGTCTTTTTCAAAGGTTTGAAGATGTGTTTAGGGTTATGGTTAGAAAAAAATTTGCATGCATTTTTTTTTATTATTATTTATCTATTTAGTTAAATGTATTTATTTATTAATTGTTATTTATTTGTTTTATTTTTTAACTATTATATTTTATTCATGCATTCTTTCTTATTTATGCATTTATGTTGGTTTCAAATTTTTATTATTAGTTTTAATTACATTTTATTTTATTTAAAAAAAAAAGATGTATTTACGCTCACTACCTAATGGCTACTTGATTACAAACTTGTGTTCTTGTATTCCTATCTTTATGGGGACATTGATATGTTTACACAGTCACACAATGGGGACCAAAAATAAAGCATGAGTGAAACTGGTGCAAAGCGAAATAGGTATTTTTCAAAGGTTTGAAGATGTGTTTACTTAAAAAAAAAAAAAAAAATCATTTTTATGTATTTCTTTATTATTATTATTCTTTCTTTTTATCTATGTATTATTATGTTTAAATATTATTCATTCACTGATTTTTAAATGATTGTTTTTGTATTTATTCATTCATTTTTATTTATTTTTCTAATTTAAATAATTTCACTTTATACATTTATTTATTTTTTTCAATTATTGTTATTGTATTTATTCATTCAGTTTGACTTTTTTTATTTAATTACATTTTTGTTGTAACTATTATTTTTATTTTATTTTTACAAAAAAATAATTATAAAACTTCACACCCGCTACTTGATTACAAACTTGGTCCTCATGACACATGTAAATTACTATGTTTGTGTGTGTGTGTGTGTGTGTGTGTGTACACTGCATGGGCGTGTCCCTCCATGGTGTGTGTGTGTGCGTGTGTGTGTGTGTGTGTCTGTGTGTGTATGTGTATGTGTGTGTCTGTGTGTGTGTGTGTGTGTATGTGTATGTGTATGTGTATGTGTATGTGTATGTGTATGTGTATGTGTATGTGTGTGTGTGTGTGTGTGTGTGTGTGTGTGTGTGTGTGTGTGTGTGTATGTGTATGTGTATGTGTCTGTGTGTGTGTGTGTGTGTGTGTGTGTGTGTGTGTGTATGTGTATGTGTGTGTGTGCGTGTGTGTGTGTGTGTGTGTGTGTGTGTGTGTGTGTGTGTGTGTGTATGTGTATGTGTGTGTGTGTGTGTGTGTGTGGTGTGTCAGCAGAGTTCCTCACCCAAACAGCTCATGAAAACAGGACTCATGACTGCTGCCTCTCTCACCACACTGGCCACTCGCTCGCTCGGCCTCCAGCCACACGGTCAGCTGCTATTAAAAACATTGACCACAAACCAAGAGTCAGAGAAATATTTTAGTGCGTCACTCACAATTTAAAAGCATTTCTTGAATTTTATGAGAAGGTCTAAGGTGTAATCAGTCAGAGGATATATATGTATGTGAACATATAGTTGTTTTTTTTTAGTTTTTTTAATCGTACATATTAGCTTCACCAAAGTCCCAGAAGAACAAGAATTTAAAAAAAGAAAAATTATTATTAACCCGTAAAGACCCAGTGCTACTTTATTAGCATTTCCCAAATTATTATTATTATTATTATTATTATTATTATTATTATTATTATTATTATTATTATTATTATTATTATTATTATTATTATTATTATTATTATTATTATTATTTATTTATTATTATTATTTTACCTTTATTTAACCTTTTTTAACCCTTTAACTCCTGAAACTTTAACAGTTCCAGTCAAAAAATTATAAAAGAAGCAACAAAATGGACAATAACAGGCAAAAATGTCAAATAAACCAACAAAATAAGAAGTAACGTGAACAAAATAACACACAAATGGCAGACATACAATGTTAAATGTAGAAATAGAAAACAAAATAAGGAACAAATTTAACAAAAAACTAATAAATATCTACAATATATTAACTTAACTTAGTTAAGTTAGTAATTTGGTTCCAATAGTTTTACTTTTGGCTTTTTCTTTTTTCTAAATCAGTTGCTTTTTGACACTTGTTTATTTCCTTATATCAGGTCCATGAACAAAACTGTAAAACAACAGTAAAACAAAAAAAACTTGAAAAACTATTAAAAACTATATTTTATAAACTATTGAAACAAAAAAGATGTGAATAATCTGAAAAAAACAAACGTTTGTTTAGAAAAAATATTGCAATTTTAATAGAATAGAATAGAATATCTAATGTTTCATATACCAGTGTTACTTCCCACAGATTGTTCACATTAATCAGTGATGTAACCATGGTAACACAAACAGTCAACAAGTAAATGAATTAATGATTAATGAATTCAGTTGGATTCTATTTTGTGCATTTTGGAGTCGAGTAGAAACACATGATCTTATCTGTGTGTCTCTGATTCTGCATCATGATAAAACATTAGAAAAATGTTTTTAAATTCAACTTTGTCTAAATCTAATAATATGTTTGTGATGATAAGGAAACTTCTGCCAACACTTCAAATGTGACGGACTTCTACGATGAGTCTCACACACACACACACACACATACACACACACACACACACACACACACACACATACACACATACACACATACACACACACACACACACACACACACACACACACACACACACACACACACACACACACACACACACACACACACACAGTACAAGAAGGATGATTTGTATTTATTGCCAACAGTCACTGGTTCCAATAATATGGACAATCTGTGTGTGTGTGTGACAGCAAAACACATTCAAGTTTCCTATTTAAACTGAAATTAACAGAAAGACACACACACACACACGCGCACCCACACACACACACACCCATGCACACACACACACGCATGCGCACACACACACAAACACACACACACACGCATGCACACACACACACCCATGCATACACACACACACACACACATGCACACACACCCACCCACCCACATACACACACACACACATGCACACATGCACACACACACACACCCACCCACCCACATACACACACACACACACACACACACACTGCATGGGGGTGGTTGACGACACACAAAATAAACTTTGCGCTCACATCTTTAGCCACAGCAACAGCACAGCCCCTAACCTCTCCTCACCATGACAACCACGGCCCAGCCACACACACACACACACACACACACACACACACACACACACACACACACACACACACACACACACACACACACACACACACACACACACACACAACACTCCTGTGCTTTCAGGGCCATCATTAGTTTGGGGGGTGACGCCCCGCAGGTGCTTTAGTGCTTAGTTTGTCAGAATTAGCGACCGTGTCTCTGGGATGGATTTGGTTCCTGATGAATCCATCACAGTCGCTTCAGTTTATTTTATTAAACCACTAAAACAAAACCAACACCAACACTCCCACACACAAATGTTGGAACATCTGCATTTAATTACCTTTAAATAATCATGTAAGATACGTTGTGTGTTTTATTGACGCAGAGACCACATTAAAAATAACTCAGACCTTAGTAACTGAAGATAAACTGAGGGTATTTTAAACGCCATAGCAACTCTGTGCTCGTGTGTTCACCTGAACAACTTTAATATACATGTGTGGTCTATTATTTCAATCCTTTTATCCCTTTGCTTCAGGAATTATCAAAACCTTAGACAAGATTATTTTTTCCTAAGTGTAACTGGTGAGTTTTGGACTAATTGGTTCAATCTTCCACAGTAGAACATTTGTCTCATCGATAACATTATTTATTTATGTAACTGTTTCACTTATAACTGGTTCATTTCACCAGATAAATTGTTACATTGGCTCATTTTACACAGATACAGTATTACTAAGTATTGTACTGTTCCATATTATTATTATTATTATTATTATTATTATTATTATTATTATTATTATTATTATTATTATTATTATTATTATTATTATTATTATTATTATTATTATTATTATTATTATTATTATGATCATCATCATCATCATCATCATCATCATCATCATCATCATCATCATTATTATTATTATTATTATTATTCACACGTTATATTGTATATTGTATTTAGCCAAATACCTTTATTTAATTCTTGTAAATATTTGTAATATTTTAGAATGTTCTTTGTTCTGATACTACACAACCACAACTGATAATGTCTGTACTGATGCAACAACTAAATGTCCCAACTTGGGATGAATAAAGTACTATCTGTGTGTATCTCTATCTATCTCTCTCACACACACACACACACACACACACTCGTTTCCATGCCTCATGAGGACTACATTTGTAATCATCAATTGCAGTGAGTGTAAACATATCTTTTTTCTTTGAAATAAATAAATACAATCTTTACAATATTTTTTTCAAAATATATTAAACTAATTGAATAGTAAATTAAAAATAACATTTAAATTTAAATAAAAGATAAACAAAACAATAAGAATAAAATTAAAATAAATGAAAAAATAAATGAAATGAAATAAAATAATGTATATACAGAAATACACATTTTTTTAATAAATAAATAAAATATAAAAAATAAAACAAATGAAGTAATACAATTGAATACATTAAAAAAAGATAATGATGGTAATATGAAATATTTCAACAATATTTTTTTTATATAATCCTCATGGGGACCTGAATTTTGGTCCCCATAGGTCCCCATGTCATGACTGTGTACACATATCAATGTCCCCATAAAGATAGAAACACAAGTACACACACACAGGAACGTAAAGAGTTTTAATTTAAAAAAAAAATAAATAAATAAAATAAAAGGTTCAAAGGAGCACATAGTGTCTCAGCCTTGTGTGGGATGGAGTTTGGCTGGACGCAATAGACACACTGTTCACCCCCCCCCCCCCATCCCCTCCCAGACAACACACACACACACACACACACTGGTTTTCATGTCTCATGAGGACCAAGGTTGTAACCATCACTTGTAGGGAAACTGTCCATGTGTGTAGTGAGCGAACACACTTCTTTTCTTTTTTCAACTATAAATTAAAGTAAAAAATAAATTAAAAACAAAGAAAAGAAAAAAAAATACCAAATTAAATTGAAATACAAAAAAGTAGACATATTAAAAAAAAAAAATATATATATATATATATATATATATATATATATATATATATATATATATATATATATATATATATATATTTTATTTTAGAAAAATATAAAATATATAAAAAATAATAAATAAATAAGAAAAATAATTATGGGGGCAAACACAAGAAAGGTGCACAACCAAAAAACACAAACACATAAAACAAATGCAACACAAGTGAATGATGCAAAAGCAAAAACGTAATATGAAAGAAAAATGCTCCAAATAACAAAACATCTGCAAGAGAGAAACGCTTCAAATTCACTCCACAACAAAAGGGAAGTTCACCAAAATAAAACGGAAGAAGAAGACGATGGATGAAGATAAAGTTAATTAATTGAAGACATTAAGTACGACACTAACATCAGCTCCATTCCTCTGCTGCTCTAAACCTTTTCACACTAATCTCTTCAATTAATTAAATTAAACTTCGTGTTCATCCATCGTCATCTTCTTTCATTTTATTTTGGTGAACCTGTTTTATTTTGGTGAACTTCCGTTTTTTTGCAGAGTGAATTTGCAGCGTTTCTCTCTTGCTGTTTGTTTGTTTTGGTATTTGCATCATTTTTCTTTCACATTTGTTTTGTCCGTTTTTGTTTCTGCTTCATTTCTGTTAATGCAATTAATGCAATTCTTCACTTCTGTTGCATTTGTTTTATGTGTTTGTGTTTTTAGTTGTTGCATCTTTCTTGTGTTTGCAGCGTTTCGTCAATTTTCCGCAGTCGACCACCGTAATAATAATAATAAAAGCAAAGAAAAAATTTCATTTTACAAATAAAATAAATACTTTACATACATTTTAAGCAAACATCTTTGAACCTTTTTGTGGTATTTATAAGGCCACATCATTTCTATTTTACTAGTGGGGACCTTTATTTATTTTTAACCCTCGTTGGTCCCCATAGTGTCAGAGGTCCCTATGGTGTGACTGTGTAAACATATCAATGTCCCCATAAAGATAGGAATACAAGCGCACACACACACAGTTGTTATACATGATCATTTCAACACCCTACTCTGACCCGAAGGCACCTCGTATCATCACTGTGTGGACTGTACGATTCAGACAAGGTCAGATAGTGGGCAGAGATTTCTGTATTAGGACCCTTTGTTGGAAGTTCACACACACACACACACACACACACACACACACACACACACACACACACACACACACGTCGCTACTTTGTGTAAAGAAATGTGCATGGGAAAAAGTTTTATTTTTTCCTATCAAAGGAAAAGTGCAAACTATGGCTGATGTTAACCCTGGACAGTAGGGGTCTCAAACATGTGGCCCTGGGGCCAAATGCGGCCCACCAAAGGTTCCAGTGCGGCCCCTTAATTCCACAGTTAAGGCTGTGGTTCCACATACACAACAATATGATCTAATGTCAAATAATAACATCATAATAACCTACAAAAAATGATCACCACATTCCATTCTCAGTTTGATGTGAAAGAAATCATGTTAGAGTTTACCGATTAATAAATACAACTTCATATTTCTGTCTGTTTTACTGCAAAAAATAAGATTAAATTGAAAAAAAAAAGTACATATTTAAACTATCCTGTGAAAATAAAATGTGAAAAATCTAAACAAATATGAACAACCTAAAATGTGTAAAGAAAATTAAACACAATTTTATAGAAATGTATTTTATATAAGTATAGAAATGAGGCATACTATTGTTGTCAGTTTTTACTGCCATGCGCTCTGGCTCTGCCCAGTGGTTTGTTTTTTGTTTTTGTCTGTAAACAAGTGGAGGACATTTCCAGCTGGAATGGCTTTGTCCAAACCACTGCTAATGTCTGTCAGTATATAAAGATGACTGAGGTTCAACACCAGCGTCTCTAATGTCCTGTCTGTAGATTCTAACCCTCCTTTTCCTCTTAGGTGTGTGATCACGTGTTGTTTTCAGTTCAGCTCAGTTTTGTCTTGAGTGATTGATAATAGTCTAAGTTTTTTTTTTTTTTTACATTGTTTGTTTATAGGGCGGCACGGTGGTGCAGTGGTTAGCACTCGTGCCTCACAGCAAGAAGGACCTTGGTTCGAATCCCGTACCAGACCTTTCTGTGTGGAGTTTGCATGTCCTCCCCGTGTCCGCGTGGGTTTTCAGGCACTCCAGTTTCCTCCCACCATCCAAACACATGCACTGATAGGTTAATTGGTTAATCTAAAACTTGGCCATAGGTGTGAATGTGAGAGTGATTGTTTGTCTATATATGTTCAGCCCTGAGATGAACTGGCGTCTCATACAGGGTGTACCCCGCCTTCGCCCATTGTAGCTGGATTAGGCCCCCAGTGACCCCCGCGACCCTAGTGAGGATAAAGCGGGTTCAGATAATGAATGAATGTTTGTTTATACTTCTGATTTTTGTAAAGTAGCATTCCAGGTATTTTGGTTTTCGTTGTAAATGGACTGCACTTATATAGTTCTTTTCCACCTTCATGGTTCAAACCTCTTTACATTAGCCTCACATTCACCCATTCACACACACACTCATACGCCAATAGGTTTCTAAGGTCAAAGGTCAGTCCTACTGGGGGCCTAAATCAGGGTTCAGTGTCTTGTCCAAGGACACTTCGACATGTGGACAGCCAGAGCTGGGACGCAAACCGCCAACCTCTGGGTCATTGGGCGACCCACTCTACCAACTGAACCACAGCGGGTCCTTAGTTGAGTTTTGTACCGATAGTTTCAGCATTGTCTGTTTGTTTGTTTGTTTGTTTGTTTGTTTGTGCTCTTCCTTCAGTTATTTTTTTTTTTTAATTTGTATTCATACTAGTGCCCCTATTCTAGGGTGATTTATTTATTTTTTCCCCTTATTCTAAAAATATTTGTTGCACATTATACCCTTCCATTCAGCTGGTCATTTGTCTGCACCTCAGCCTTTGTACCAGAATCGTGACATTTACAAGTTATTTTGATTTTTTTTTTTTTTATTTGGATACAGTGGTTTCATGATTTTTCATTTCAAATTTTCATAATTTCATAATATTTTGCAGTAAAACAAAGATAAATGTTCAGTTTTCATTAAAAATAGGTCATTATTTTTGCTAGACTCATAGTGGCAGCACATGTAATGGTGCTACAGGCTAGATTTCCCTGAAACTGGCCGACGAATCACAGTAAAGTATAGAGTCAGAGGGTGGGTGTAACAAAGTGACGCTACAATGATTTAGAGCCAAACAACCATAGAAGAACAACAATGATGATTTACTTTTATCAAAGATGAGTGAAGGATGTGAGAAAACGTCTGCGATCTTTACATTCCTTTTACAGAAGCGACAACAGTCGTTCAGTTCCATAATCCACCATTTTGTTTAATCATTCCTAACTTTCTCCAGACTCCTCAGTGAATTTTGCAGCGTCTAACTACGTCATCCTAAAAATTACGCTGATTGGATTTCAAAGACAACCTTTTAGCCCCGCCTCCCCTGTCTATGAAGTGCTCCTAGACCTATATATGTAATGAATAAGGATAGCGCTGCTAGGCTACTGGTCCGACCCACTGGAGATCAAATCAGGCTGAATGTGGCTCCTGAAGAAAAGGAGTGTGAGACGTAGTACAGCCTGAAGTCTTCCATCACTCACACAACACAGCCTTTATTAGGCCTTCTGAACAACCCCAAAAATGCCTTTGTCAAATACGAAAACATTTCCATGCATGAGTTTCAAGTTTGTGTCATATTTGATCCATCGGGTCTCAATGCTCAAATAACGAAAATAAATAAATAAATAATAATAAAAATGAATGTGGATTAATCAGCCTTGTGATTAATCTGATTAAAATTAATTAAAAGTTCCAATTAAATGGAACTTTTGTTTACAGATGTCTTGTTGAAGGTGTTGAATAAACATATTAATTGCATCTATCTATCTATCTATCTATCTATCTATCTATCTATCTATCTATCTATCTATCTATCTATCTATCTATCTATCTATCTATCTATCTATCTATCTATCTATCTATCTATCTATCTATCTATCTATCTATCTATCTATCTATCTATCTATCTATCTATCTATCTATCTATCTATCTATCTATCTATCTATCTATGTCTCATATTTTTGGCATATGTTTTGTATATTTTAATACATTTAGTGGTGTTCTGTTTTCTGTATTTAGTAGTTTTTTAATGTTTTTGATTTTTCATCGTTTTTTTTGTTAGTATATTTTTTGTGTATTGTATTTTTTCCTGTGAATTGTCTGTGTTCTTTACTGTAGTGTATTTTGTAGGAAATTTGACATCGGCAACTTGGCATCATAACTTGTGACCTTGAAAGGCCACACCCATAGTCCCATATTTTCAGAGGGAGATGACCATTACTGTAAGAGCTAACATGTTGTGAGGGGCGGGGGTTTGTTGTGCTTTTTTGCTTTCCCACAGAACGTGACGTAAATATTTGAGTTGAGTATTTAAATAACTTTCATTTTGTCTCCAGTCGAACAACATTCCACCAGTTGTTCAGTGTCCAGACTGTATAATGTCACTACATACCCTATAAATTTGGGAGATGAGGTCTAGATGAAACACCCAGCATGATGGAATAATGAAAAAAAAAGAAAAAAGCAGAAGTCTGACGTTCATGAACAGTAACATCATCAACACGTGCCATGAATGTTCAGACTGAAAAGTGACTTTAATTGGTTTAAACAAACACATGACATCGTACTGGGTAAGAAAAGGAGGGGAACTGTTTTTTCCTCATGGTTGTATTTTTAGATCTGCTTAGAATGTAGCAAGATGAGTGTTATTATTATACAAGTAATTAATAAGAACTGTGTGTGGGTAGGTGGACGGACGGACAGACGGACATCAAACCCATCAAATGTTACATTTGACAGGTTCTAGGTGCTGATTTGCTCCAACAGTTTGGTTCCAAAGGGTTAGTTATTGGGTCATTGGGATGAGTGTTGGCCAGAACCTTCAAGACTCGGCCATCATCATGTGATCCCAGGAACATCACGCTTTGGAGGTCTTTGTAGGTCTTTGTAGGTCTTTGTAGGTCTTTGTAGGTCTTTGTAGGTCTTTGGAGGTCTTTGTAGGTCTTTGTAGGTCTTTGTAGGTCTTTGGAGGTCTTTGGAGGTCTTTGGAGGTCTTTGGAGGTCTTTGGAGGTCTTTGGAGGTCTTTGTAGACAGACAGACAGAAAGACAGATAGATCAAATGAACAAGTGGCACCAGGGACAACAAACCCAGCCCTTTGTAAACATTTTAGCTCTTAATGGACACTCCATAGGTTTACATGGTGTTTTTTAATTCCAAATTATTTATTCCGAAATAAAGTATAGTGGTACCTCAAGTTACGAAACACCCAGCTGACAAATAATCCAAGTAACGAAAAACATTTACATCAATTTTTCGTCTCTGAATACGAAAGAAAATTCAATTTACGAAACAAAACAGAAACCCCTAAGAAGTAAATACAGGACTGTATATAATGTACACAATACAGTGCGTATACTGTACAATGTACTGTGAAAAAATGTTACGAGTCGTGTTATCGCCCAAAATGACAACGTATCCCTTGCGCATTTTAGGAAGATTATGAAGTCATGAAAGGCAATTGTCTTTGAATCGATATTTCACCAACCGTCCATCAATAAACATTATTAAAGGGGAAAGTGACAAAACAACCATAATTATAGAAATGATTTGCATGTATTATACATTTCAATGTTTTAATATAAGGTGTCCATCAGTGTCTAATTAAGATGCAGTGGATTTCTAACTCATCAACTTCAATATGTGATGCTCAGAGCCCTAACCCTCAACCTAACCCTCACCCCTCACCCCTCACCCCTCACCCTAAACCTGAGCAAAAAGTGTTTTAAACCCGAGTGTCTCATATTGCGATAGACGGGTTAGAAACCCACTGCGTCTAAATTAGATGCAGAGGGACACCTTGTATGTTAAAAACCAATGCTTGGTCAGTGCGTAGGAGCGTGTTGGATTTTGACGTGCTGAGAGAGAGGGTGTTGCACTGGTTTATGAATGTTTGGTGGTGGTCAGGGGCACAAAATGGCCACCACACTTCAGTCAGTCTGCCCTGTGGATACATATGTAGTTTACCACCACCAGAGGGTGCATGTGAGAGCAAATGAATAATGGATCACTAATGTGAAGCGCTTTGAGTGGCCAAAAAAGTGCTATATAAATCTAATCTGTTATTATTATTATTATTATTATTATTATTATTATTATTATTATTATTATTATTATTATTATTATTATTATTATTATTATTATTATTATTATTATTATTATTTATTATATACATTTATTATATTATTATTATTATTATTATTTATTATATACATTTATTATATACATTTATTATATTATTATTATTATTATTATTATTATTATTATTATTATTATTATTATTATTATTATTATTATTATTATTATTATTTATTATATACATTTATTATATTATTACTATTATTATTATTATTATTATTATTATTTATATAGATTTATTATATTATTATTATTATAGATTCAGCTGCGTTAATGTGTTCACTTCATTTTCATAGCTCTACGAATAAGGATCCATTCTTATACACCCCCGCCCCCCTTTCACACTATCTTTGAAGGTCAAAAGTATCTTACTCCCCCCTCCCTCTATCACATTATCCTCCTGCACCTGACATCATTATCACCCTCCAAACCCTCCCCCCCATCCCATTCCTCCACCCTTCATCCCTACCTGCCCCCCCCCCCCCCCCCTCCCTGCCCACACACACGTCCCGCTGCGCACACTTTCTCTCGCACCTCTCCCTCTGGTCCCTGACACTTGTCTCCCCCCCTCCCCCCATCATTCTCTCACCCTTCGCCACCCCGTTGTTCTTTCTCCCTTCCTCTATACCTTTCACTCACCCTGTGGCTCTCACTGAACCCCCCCCCTCTCTCTCTCTCTCTCTCCCTCCCTCCCTCCCTCCTCTTCTTCTCTTCTTTCTGACACTCACCATCTCTGGTGAACTTCCTTCTGTGTTCCATCTGCCCCTTTACCACCTCTCCCACTCCCTTCCAGCAGACCCACCTACTCAACGGGTGCTCAGCATACATGCAGACTGGGTCGGGGGGGGGGGGGGGCAGCATATATACAGACTGGATCTAGGCACGTGTGGGGGGCGTACATGTAGACTGGGTCTGGGGGGGGGTCAGCATGCATACAGCTTAAGGGTGGTGGTCAGTATATATGTAGACTGGATTTTAATGGAGGGGTGAGGGTCAAATGCCAAATGGAGCAGGGGTCAAAGGTATTTTTGTCTTTTTGTTTTTTCCTTTTAATTTCCTACAAAAAGTGATGACAATTATCACATGTTTATTCAAAACCTTCAACAGTTTCAACAAAACAATTGTAAATAACTGTTCCATTGAATTGTATTAAACATTTTAATTAGATTATTAATGATGATGGATTCATTAATAGTGACAGCCCCCAAAAATTATATATAAAATGAAATATAAAGTAATGTATATTGAATTAGGTGAAAAACCAACACCAACAAGAACAATTAGTGCATTTAAAGATTTAAAGTCCTACTTATTCAGAGAATAGTGGGAAACTATTAAAATGTTTTAAACATTTTATCTCATTTTTAGAAAAACATATTTCATATGCGCAGTCATTTTGGTGTTGAATATGTGTTATATGATGTTTTAATTTTATTTTTATTTTTAGAAGAATGACAGTGTTTTCTAGTGGCCATTCTGGTTATGATCTGTCGACTGCCCCCACCTGCTGGTTGGAAAGATATTATGGTTTTATTATTATTATGATATTTTTTTTTAGCTGCTTGACAAATTAAACCGGTCCAACCTGAGAGTATTTATTTGACTATGACTTAACCTCTTCCTAACCTTACATGAATTACATTACATATACAACCCCCACATTAATAATATTATTTTAACAACATACAGCTCCCACATTAATAACATTATTTTAATAACATTTATATGTACAGCTCCCACATTAATAATATTATTTTAACAACATTTATATATACAACTCCCACATTAATAATATTATTTTAACAACATTTATATATACAGCTCCCACATTAATAATATTATTTTAATAATATTTATTTATATATACAGCTCCCACATTAATAATATTATTTTAATAACATTTATATATACAGCCCCCACATTAATAATATTATTTTAATAACATTTATATATACAGCCCCCACATTAATAATATTATTTTAATAACATTTATATGTACAGCTCCCACATTAATAATATTATTTTAATAACATTTATATATACAGCCCCCACATTAATAATATTATTTTAATAACATTTATATGTACAGCTCCCACATTAATAACATTTTTTTAATAACATTTATATATACAGCTCCCACATTAATAATATTATTTTAATATTATTTATTTATATATACAGCTCCCACATTATTTATTGTTTATAAGTCTACATGTTTAATACCTGTTAAATAAACAGTAAAAGTCAGTGTTTTAGTCCAAACTCCAGAGGGTTACCGTTAAAAAAAGCCGTTTCTTTTATCTGTACTCCAAACAATTGAAGAACAGCTGGAGTTTTATTTTGAAAAGGTATTTTTCAGGTGTTTGAAGCTAAATATTCCCAACATGGTAAAGGATTAAACATGTGCATCTGTGTTTTTGTGCACAAAGAAATTAAATGAAAATAATTTTTTCCTTGTACATTTCTCTCTGTGGACTTCAAAATTGAAGAGCAGTACAGGATAACATGTTGATCTAAATAATCAAGAATCTTAGCAAAAATTATAGAAAATAATCAACAAATTTAACAAAAGTAATAATCAAAATGGACAAAAATGACCAAAATATTCAACAAATTGAAGTAAATAATTAAGAAAATTGACAAAAATTACCAAAATGATCAACAAATTTAATAAAATAATCATAAATATTGGCAAAAATGACCAAATAATCAACAAAATGAACAAAATAACACTGGTCTACAAGTAAAATGCTTCCGGAATAAAACTAAATGAAAGATTCCCCTATGTGTTTTACAGATGATCAAGTTTCCAAGATAAGTCTGGGGTGAAAATGTGAAATAGAATAAAAAAGAGAATAGGTTTTAGTCCAAAGGAATATTGGTGTTAGATCTACTTCAAAACACTGTCTGCACATTATGATCCATTCACTTTACAGGTTCTTTCTACTTTTACTAATCCAAGAGAATCAAGAAGCTTTATATGTCATTTTGCATAACCATTACATATGTGCAGAGGTGGTCAAAGTACTCACATTACTTAAGTAGTACTTAAGTAGAATTACAGCTACTTGTGTGAAAAAATACTCTGGTTAAAGTAGAAGTACTGATTCAACTCCTTTACTGAAGTAAAAGTAATAAGGTAAGGTACAATTGTATTACATTTTAAAACGTAAAACTGCATTTTTTTTGTTGTTGCCATGAATTAAATAATACTTATTTCACCAGAAACATTTCAAAAGTATCTAAAATAAAGCCCTTAAAAGTACTGTATAGAAAATGTGTTTGATCAGGAAACCTATGAAAAATGGGGGAAAAAAAGTCCAATAGGAAAGTCACAAAGGAGATAAAAAGTCATCATGAGATTAAAAAAAGTTATAAATATGAGAGAAAAAAATGCACAATTTTAAGAGAAAAAGTCAAAATTGTGAGATAAAATGTTAAAGTTGTGAGATTAAAACGTCAAAAATATGAGAGAAAAAGACAAAATTATGAGAAAAAGTCAAATTTATGAGATTAAAAAGTCGAAATGATTAGATAAAAAGTCAAAATTATAACGTGCGCCCCACCGCTCACCCTCCCACCGACACTTAACAAAGTCGTCACAAATGATTGGTTACATTTTGCAGGAAAGTCACAGTGATTGGTTCGAACTGTTCACGGGGATTGGCTGAATTTGTGTTGAAGTTGCACATCGCAACATCCAGAAATCCTGAAGGGTCTGACAGATACCTAAAAAATGTACTTCAGTGCCGTAACAAAGTATTTTTAGTCAGTTACTTCCCACCTGTGGGTGTCACCGCTCTAATGAACTTCACACACACCACCAGGCCCATAGAACCACTGGCCTGTTGGAACGCACCACATCCAGTAATAATAGTTTGTTCCCTAGTGTTGTTTATATCACACTTTACAGTCTGGAACCGCAGTAGGGGAGAGTCTGCGACCTTAGGAGCCGTGGGGCCGGTCCTGTCTAATTCCATGTTTATGGTTTTGCCTTTTATAACACACACAGACGGAGCTGCCCAGGCCACAAGGACACGGAAATATCATCATGCGCCCTCTTTACTGCTAATTGGTGCCTTGGTACCATCCCTCTGCTGAGGAACCAGGACTGTGCAGGGCACCCTGGGGGAGGGAGGGCACCCTGGGGGAGGGAGGGCACCCTGGGGGAGGGAGGGCACCCTGGGGAGGGAGGGTACCCTGGGGAGGGTACTCTGGGGGAGGGAGGGTACCCTGGAGGAGGGAGGGTACCCTGGGGAGGGTACTCTGGGGGAGGGAGGGTACCCTGGAGGAGGGAGGGTACCCTGGGGAGGGACGGCACCCTGGGGAGGGACGGCACCCTGGGGGAGGGAGGGCACCCTGGGGAGGGAGGGTACCCTGGGGAGGGTACTCTGGGGGAGGGAGGGCACCCTGGGGAGGGAGGGTACCCTGGGGGAGAGGGAGTTAGTTAGTTAGTTAGTTACTTAGTTAGTTAGTTACTTACTTACTTACTTACTTACTTACTTAGGTGAGTTAGGTTAGGTTAGGTTAGGTTAGGTTAGGTTAGGTTAGTTTAGGTTAGGTTAGGTTGGGTTAGGTTGGGTTGGTTAGGTTAGTTAGTTAGGTTAGGTTATGTTGGGTTACTTAGGTTAGTTAGTTTGGGTTGGGTTGGGTTGGGTTGGGTTAGGTTAGTTAGGTTAGGTTAGGTTATTTAGATTAGGTTAGGTTAGGTTAGGTCAGGTTAGATTTGGTTAGGTTAGATTAGGTTAGGTTAGGTTAGATTAGGTTAGGTTAGGTTAGATTGGTTAGTGTAGATAGGTTAGGGTTAGCTTGTTGGTTAGTTTTCACATTATTTTCAATGAAAAAAACCTTGTCTACTATTCAGGTTAGTGAGTGAGTGAGTGAGTGAGTAAGTGAGTGAGTGAGTGTGTGAGTGAGTGAGTGAGTGAGTGAGTGAGTGAGTGTGTGAGTGAGTGAGTGAGTGAGTGAGTGAGTGAGTGAGTGAGTGAGTGAGTGAGTGAGTGAGTGAGTGAGTGAGTGAGTGAGTGAGTTAGTTAGTTAGTTAGTTAGTTAGTTAGTTAGTTAGTCAGTTAGTTAGTTGCCTAGTTACCCCACCCACTGAAACAGGAGCGAGGAATTAGTATTGATTTTTGTTGTTGTTGTTTTTTGCCTGTGTTTGTTTGTTCGTCTGTCGGTCATTTTTTCTGTTATAGTCCATTTTAGTTTTTTGGTGTTGACTCAGTGACCCTTGACCTCATGACTCAACATTAGGAAACATTTTATTCACACAAGATGCAGAATTGAAAGACCAGCATTTTGGTGTTCATTTGAAATCTGTAAGATTCTGTAAGTTAAAAAGTTAAACCCAACATTTGATTTTGACCTTCATTGTGTCCTTGACCTTTGACCTAGATTCTTCAAATGTGTCCTTCAAGGTTCTGATGTTAATGCACACCAAGAGTTAGAACAAAAAAGGAGTTATATGCAAAACTGAGTATACAGGAATGAAAAGGAACTTCCTAATTTGCTTTGTCTCTGATCATTGTTAAAACAAATTTTTGCTGACCTTGACCTTTGAACTTTGACCTACATTCAGCTTAATTTAATGCGATCTATTCTGGACTACCTCACACCTGTCTTGAAAATATCATGGAAATGGGACCAGTAGTTTCTGTGTAAAATTTCTGACAATCAGACAAACAAACAAACAAAAACGGACAAAAAATAATAAAAGGAACCAAAAATAACACCCTCGTTTCAACCGATATTATTTATTGTTTACTTAATTTGATTAAATCTACAACCTTTTTGAGAAAAATAACTTGAACTAACTGAAGTTTTCGCATTACTGTCTAATTATCACTAAATTACCTGTAATACTTTTCCACTACTCATTCCATTACTTATCCTATAGTAACTGTTGGATTTTTTTACAACTCAATGTGACTTATTTAAGTTTTATTAAGACTAAGATGACTTTAACTATGTAGTGATTCATTGATGTGAAAAACTTTTCAAAGTGTGCAACATTTATAGAACACTGAAATTATGCAGCAGCTCAGTACTTAGAGTTTCCTTGGTAACAGAACAAATGAGTTTGAATCTTTCCATGTTTCACAACTCTAACCTATAAACACATTCATTAAAGAGTTATAAGACATGAAAAAAATAGACACATTTATTTTTGTGGTTTAACCCATAAAACCTCAAACAGCCACTGATGATAATTACTGATAGAAAATGTTTAATCACTTCTGAGCCACTAAAACTATTAATATGTGTTAATAACTGATGTCAAATACAGTTACTACTCTATTACTGAGTTATGTTTTCACCAGCATTTATATGTTTGTCTGTCTATTTGTCTGTCTGTCTGTCTATCTGTCTATGTCTGCTGATCTACCTGTCTGTCTGTCGATCTGTCTGTCTATGTCTGCTGATCTACCTGTCTGTCTGTCGATCTGTCTGTCTGTCTATATATCTGTCTGTCTGTCGATCTGTCTGTCTATGTCTGTCTATATATCTGTCTGTCTGTCTGTCTGTTTGTCTGTCTGTTTGTCTACCTATCTGTCTGTCTGTCGATCTGTCTGTCTATGTCTGTCTATATATCTGTCTGTCTGTCTGTCTGTTTGTCTACCTATCTGTCTGTCTATATATCTGTCTGTCTATTTGTCTACCTATCTGTCTGTCTATATATCTGTCTGTCTGTGTGTCTGTCACCTACAATAATGTACAATTAACATTCATATAGTTAATCAATCCCATGTGCAATAGTGTAAATAGTGTGCATAGAATTTGATAGTTTTTTCTAAATGTTTTGTTGCTGTGCTGCTCTTGTGTGCTGCTTTATTCTGTGTTGCTGTAAACCTGGAATGTACCTTAGTGGGATTAATAAAAGAATATCTTGTCTTATTCTACAGCCTTCTAGAACATTGCGACAACTCCCGTTCACTTTGAATTGACGTTCTCAGTCTTCAGCAGGCGTATTTTTTTTTATAACCACCCGCTGCGTCATTAACACCCGCTGCCCATGGCAACGAGTTTTGTCACTTCAGATTCACGTTACCATATCACTCTGCAGTTAGTTCGGCCACTTTGAAAGTAAATATTCACTACGTTGTAACAGCTATTTTATCCAATCTGTTAGAGTGGTAGCACTAATAAGCTGTAATAACCTGTAGAATAAGCGGGATAATGTATTGCCCACGAGTTACTATTGAAAAATATTCCCCTTAGGGCGGAACAATTTTGACCAATGGAAGTTGTCATGATTAACGAATATTTTGGTTGAAGTGACCAATTTGTATTGGTTTGCCCTTTCATCAATATAGATTGATTGAGAACATCCACCATATTAGATTGGTTGTTTTAACCAAAAGAGAGAGAGAACAACAACAAGAAAACTGTAAGGTCATTTTTCTCAATGTGGTGCTTTGTGCAGTTACTGCCTTTTTACTGTGTAGGGCAGTATAGGCAAACTAGGCGAATGCTAAGGGTTACCAAGTATTGTTGTTTTCCTTGTATTTTTTCCCCTTCCATTTAATTTACCTCAGTGTCTCAACTTAAGATGTTCAACTATAACTGCACCTTGTTTTATTCATGAAGTGTAATTTTAGTTTGACAAAGTAACCCCCCCCCCCAGTAGGGCCCCCACAGAACTAGAAACGGCCCTGTGCGGAGATTTCAGGATGCCACTTCAAACGTCACAGATTCCCATGACATTTTAAAAAAAGGTATGAAAAAAAGTGATGTGAGAAAGATGGGAAATGATGAAGCATCTGCAGAGGAAAAGTTATGGGTGGGAAAATGGATGAATGGCTTGCGGTGCTGGTGTGGGTAATGTGAAGAAGACAACAAAGTAATTATGGGATGGCTAAGGATAGATGGAGGACTGACCAAGGCAGTGAGGTGGAGACAGAGACAGACGAGGAGTGACTGAGGTATGTTGACACACTTTTAGTAATAAATGTACAAAATATCATAACTTTTTAATTTCATTTTGGAATAAATTGTCCCAACACATTTTGTTATAAATTTTTCCACGTCATGTAACAACACTACAGGAAGAATATTTGTAAAATGACACGTACTTCTCTTCAGATATTTCAGGTGGTGCATATTTGTTCGGGTACTTATTCATGTTTTTGTAAAAGGACGGTTTGTTTATCTAAAGATTTTAATGTAATTTGATTTTTTTTAATTAAAATCTGTAGTTTTCATTATTTATAGGTAATTATGATCATATTTTACTGCTCTGACCCAATTAAGAACTAATTATTCTGTATGTAGAATATGAATTAAAATCATTAATACACCGTTATTATCTTCATTGTTATTCTTCCTACAGGCCAAATTGAACCCTTTGGCGGGCCGCATATGGTCCCTGGGCCCTATGTTTGACAACAGCAGTTTAGTGTTTAGTGTTCTGAAATTCATATTGGAAATCAATCAATCAAACCATAGTTTGTTTTTTAATTGAATTTTATTTTATTTTCCAATATTTGTACAAAGTTAATACTATTATCAGTATCACTGCATTAGCCTGGTTACCATACTTAATTACTATCAGTTCACTATTCCCTATCTCTTTAAATCAGTTTATTTCACTTTTAAATCAGTTGATCTAATCTTTAAATCAGTTTATTTTACATTTAAACCAGTGTATTTAATCTTTTAAATCAGTTTGTTTCATATTTAAATCAGTGTATTTCATATTTAAATCAGTTTAGTTGATCTTTAAATCAATTCATTTAATATTTAAATAAGTTTAGTTCATTTTTAAATCAGGTCATTTAATCTTTAAATAAGTTTATTTCATATTTAAATCAGTGTATTCAATCTTTAAATCAGGTTATTTAATTATTAAATGAGATTATTTCATATTTAATTCAGTTTATTTAATCTTTGAATCAGTTTATTTAATCTTTAAATCACTTTATTTAATCTTTAAATACATTTCATATTTAAATAAGTTTATTTCATCTTTAAATCAGTTTATTGTATATTTAAATCAGTTTATTTAATCTTTAAATCAGTTTATTGTATATTTAAATCAGTTTATTTAATCTTTAAATCAGTTTATTTCATATTTAAATCAGCTTGTTTACATGCAGGTCTTATCTATGAGGACATTGACTCGCTGCATGTCTTACATGTTCCACTAGAGGTCGTAACTGGGTCGGGGGAAAAAATCACAGGCTTCTAACCCTTTCATGCATGGATTATGAAAAACTTAATCACGATATTTTCATATTTCCTCTTTTTCCTGAGGCTATGTTTTTTTTATTGTTCAGAAATAAAATATTTTTGTTCATCCTGTTCGTTTTCCAGCAGTGTTATGTGTATGTTTGTTCATCTGATGATTATTGAATATCTGAAGATGTGAAGTGCACATGCATTAACAAAATAAATAAACTCCTTCATTCATGTTTATGTTATTTTAGTTGTTTGTCAGTGTGCAGTAAGCTTCGACTGTCTGTCTTTGGTCACATTAACCCCTAAATACCCAAATAGCCACTGGTGACCAAAGTCATCTACTGCTGTAATCTGTTTGATACAATTGATCCTTTAATCCTGTCAATAATTGGTCTAACATACTCTAATATATATAAATATTCAAGCTCGATATAGATATGCATATTGATCTATTCATGGTAATCAGATGTGAACCATTGGGATGTTCAGAAGCTCCACAGTTACTGTGGAAACACTGTCATCTTGTACAATAACTTATTTATTGTTATTTATTTTATTAATCTATTGTTTTTATGCTGTACTGACTGAAATGAGATGCTCAAATATCATTGTACATTGTTGTATGATGGAAATAAAGTCTATCTGTCTGTCATTGTTTCACCAGTAATTGTTGGACTTGGATCAGTTGGATCAGTGACAATGAATGTAGGTATGTATTTATTCACGTTTTAATAAAAAGTACGTGCCAAAGTTGGTCAAGTATTTCGTGGAGTTGACCATGATGACAGTAGGATGTATGATCAGTTATCCGGCAGATATTCACGTATATATATATATATATATATAAAATTAATTAATTAATTAAATAATTGAGTCAGTCCATCATAAAAGAACCGTTAAACCCGTTGTATATTTCGCTTATGAACTACATTCCCCATAATGCACCTCTCCGTAGCGCACGTGTCAACGTTGCCAGCAAACCGGACTGAACGTCACATTCCTGCATTCCCTTTTCCCTCTGCCTGGGACGGTGGACTTTACCAGAACAGGGCTAATCCTCTCTGCCACTTTTCCTTTGGACAAACCCACGCATGACACGGTGGATTTGGATGTGAGGAGGAGATCCCGGGTCCGGCAGGAGTCTCACTTACAGTTGGGGTGAGCATTTTGTCTGCTTTTTTTAAGCCGGTGTTGTGGCCGCTGTTTGGGAATGCTAGCTTCTTATTGTAGTCTCCACATAAATAACAGTTTGGAAAAAATGCCTCTGCTTTATCCTCAGTTGCAGCTATGAATGGCCTAGTTTAGTGTGAACCCCCAGTTGCAGACCTGTTGACATGTTAGACTTGGTGAATGGTGTTTTTTCGCGGTTGTGTGTGGCCTGTTGTTTACTGTTGTACTTTAAGCTAGCATTAGCCGGATGGTTAGCCACAAACGTTGCGTCACCATTGTTACCGGTCATAGACGGGCAGACACACCAGGGCGTGGAGGAGACCCCAACAGGAGACACCACCCACACTCAGGAAAAGCCCCCAGGTGTTACTTTGACATTTGGGCAACAGCTATAATAACATGCTAGTTTGAGTGGGACGCATCTGAACCAGAGCAGCATGGGCGTGGTTAGTGCTAATTAGAAAACCAACTGTAGCAGAGGTAATGTTCAGATGGTTTTTCAGGTCAACACCCAGTCAACTTATAGATGATTATGTTTTTTTTAGGAGTACCAATACTGGTGAAAGTACGTCCTTGCCCATTATGCTTTAATGCAGCCAGAGGTCTCAAACTCATTTTCTTCAGGGGCTACATTTCTAAACACACATCACATATCAGTGTTTCCTCTAGGATTTTTTTCTGGGAGTTGTGGAGGCGTAAACAAATGACACATCACTCCATATTTTATTTCTAGAACTGATTTATTAGATTTTTAACAACCACATGATATAAAAAAAATTCCAATTAAATTTTAGTTACAATATATAAGACATAGTTTTGAGATTGATTATTCAGTGATGATATACAAATCTAAACAAGTACACAGTATCTTGATGATTATTTACCTTCAGCTTCTAAAAATAGTTGCAACCCAACAACTCAGCCAGCTCAAGAAGAGCTGCATAGTTTGTAAGGTGTGCTTATTCTCTTTTTGTTAGATAGTACAAGCATTTAAATCTCCCAATGATTGACTCATGTTCTATTACAATTATTAGGTCAAAAGCAGCCACAACACAGGAACCTATGGGAAACAGGTTCAATTATGTTATTGCAAAACAAAACAGATTGTACTTAAGATGATGTATTCCAGGTAGTTTGTCTGGTACAGTTTACAGCAGGGGTGCCCAATCCTGGTCCTCGAGGGTCGCTGTCCTCCATGGTTTAGATGTTTCCCTCTTTCAGCACAACTGATGGTCATTATCAATCTTTTGCAGAGGTTGATGTCATTTGAATCAGGTGTGTTAGATGAGGGATACACCTGAGACATGCAGGATAGCAGCCCTCGAGGACGAGGATTGAGCACCCCTGGTTTACAGCCTGCTTCTATGAAAGGCTGTGTCCCTGCTGCTCTTTTTGCAGGCTGTTTATGCTGCCTACATATGCGGCAGGACATTCCTATGCAGACAGAGTAACTTTGAATTAATTTTATTTGAAATAAATATTGGCATGTAGCTATATTGTCCAAAGTAATACAGTAAAGTTCAATGCTCACCATTTTCTGTATGGTGAATGAAGTCTGCTGTTATTTTTCCACCCATTTAGGGTCCCAGCCTGTGTTTTCCCTTTCTACCTCTTCTTCCTCTCCCCTGCCACTCTCCTCTCTTTCACTTTCTTCCATCACTCCTCCCTGACTGTTACTTGTCTTATATGAGTACATAAAATATTAACGTTAGATAATTTACACCGGTGTATAATTACAAATGTGAACATAACCTATGAAAATCTATGATTTAGTAAAAGGTTAATGATACGTATCTAGGGTCATCTTTGTCAGATGTTTTAGTTTTTTGGGAAATACTTCTATAAACTCATTTGAAAATGGAGTCAATATTATCCCGTGTAGACATTGGCTTAATGCTATATTATAAATTAGCTTAGTTTCCACCATGCACAGTTAAGTTAAGCTGTTGTGTTATGTAACATTAGCTAGCTGTCAATATTAGGCGGATATCGATTTAACTTTTAAAAATGATGAGTTATTTCAGAGTACCTTAATAAGTCTACCTTTTCTCCAACGTTGCCCGAAACACAAAGATGCACTCCTCCTCTGACTGTCTGATCACCTGATCTGTCACTTCTAAGATGCGCTCTCACTAATTCACCATTCAATTTACTTATCTGTAGTTTTGGCTACTTTAGTTGTCATGTACTCAACGCTGTGGTGTATTTGCAACCAACATAAAAATGTTTTAAATTTGTAGAAGTGGGGAATTAGTAGCGGTTTGCCCTGGCTACTAAATGAATGTAGCAGAAACACTGCATATGGACAGACAGCATCCATGATCTGAACATAAGTCACACAGAGCCATACGTTATTGTGTACAGGTGTAACTGCCTGCAAAACATGTTTTTAATTAGTGGAGTATATATGTGTATCTTTAAGTGTGTGTGGGGGGTGGTGGTCCTGTTTTGTGTTGCTATAACAGAATGATAGCAGACCAAATGTGATTTTCTTGAATGGAACTGATAGGTCACCCTATGTAGTGCGATTTAATAAAGGATAGATCTGAAAACATTGGAGGCACTGATGGACGTATAAGCAGTAGTTTTGAAAGTATAGCATGAAAATGTTTTGGTAATGGGAGGAACTCATTACTAACATATAATTACACTGGTCTACATGTAAAAAGCTTCCAGAATAAAACTAGTGAAATGTTCCCACATGTGTTACTGATAAATAAAACTCAAGTGTTAAATGCTGGTTGGCTCAAGTTTCCAAAATAAGTCTGGGGTTAAAGTGTGAAATTCTTAGAATGAACAGTAGAATAGGAATATTGGTGTCAGATCTACCAGATCTACTTCCAAACACTGTCTGCACATTATGATCCATTCACTTTAGCTTCTTTCTAGTGGAATATTTACTAATCCATTGTATACATGTACATAAACCACCATGTACACTACTGGTAAAAAGTTTTTGAACACCCTGATTTTTCCAGAATTTCATTGAAAGTTCAGTGAAAATGATGCAGTTCTTCATCCTAGCACCAACTTTTGAGGCTTGATCGAACCTCCACTGCTGCAGTAGAGGTTGTTTCAACCCATTTCAACCCCCGTCCCAAAAGACTTTTTTGTATATTTCTGACATAAAAAACCCTTAGAAAAACACTCTAAAAACCCTCAAAAACTGTTAAACAGTTAAAGGCCTTCTCAAAAACCCTTGAAAAAATCCTTAAAAACCCTTTAAAAAGCTTTTAAAAACCCTTAAAAACCATTTTAAAAAACTATTATAAACCAGTTAAAAACAGTTTAAAGCCCACTCTAAAACCCCTCAAAAACCCTTAAAAGCCCTTTAAAGACCCTTAAAAACACTTTACAAAAAACTTTAAAAAACCCATTTAAAACTCCTTACAACATTATTTTTCTTTTTTCTTTAACCTCTAGCAGTTCACCATTTACCTTTGTACCATTTAAATCTGTCTGTTTGACTTGAACTCTTTGAATTTCCAAACAAAACTGGAAAAATTGGGGTGTTGTAAAACTTTTGACAGTATATGTGGAAAAACACACAATCCTATGTATTAAAAGCATGATCTAACCAGCACTTTTATCATTTGTTTTCTGATTAATCTTCTTAAAGTATGTAAGATTTAACACATTTAATGTCTGGAGCAGATACTTTCTAAAGAAAATTGCAGAACAGTGTAATTTGCATCCATTAGTTTTCTGTTGCAAGAAAACTTATCGGAGCATATGGCTAGTTAACAAACTTGTGATACAGTGGTCCCTTGTTTTATCACAGGGGTTATGATCTAAAAATAACTTGCAATAAGTGAAATCCACAAAGTGGCGTTTCCATTCCAGAAGAGTAGTGATCACCTGTGTTAACCATGTTCAGGTGTTCTGCAGGTATTCATGTTCCTGCACGGACTGTTCTGTTCCAGTGTCTTGGCATGTGTGTGTGTGTGCGTGTGTGTGTGCACGTGCAGTGAGTGTGGGAGAGTGCAGCTATATTGTTGTTTGGGTTCAGAAGTTAGCAGCGTGAGTTGTGTCTTTGACAACAACATGTGTTCCTGCTGTTGACAGTGAATAAACCCTGAAACCAGTGGAACGACTCTGTCAGGGCTGTCATCCACTCTGGGTTATTATAGGACTGACTAGACTCCAAACATCTGCAAAGTAGCGACACCATAAAAGATGAGTAGCGTTACAGAGAGGGAACACTGTACCTATTAGCCCCCCCCCCCCCCCCCCCCCCCCCCCCCGAGTCAGATCATATTGAAGACCTGACTTCTTTCAGGGTACATGGAATCCATTTTGCATGTCATGGCATTCTAGGGCTGCATGATATTGGCAAAATGTATATGTGTTATAGGTGTACCCCCATTCCGATAATGATAATAATGCATTATTTCCTGTTCACCTAAACCAATTTCATCTGCCAACCAAAATTTTCCTCAACAATGTTAAAATGAGCCACGTGCAGCCCTGTAGACCCCTTCGCAGTCAATGCCATTCAAACGTAAGAGGAAGTTGCGTGGGCAGACCGGACTCAAAAATAGAATCTCATGTGGATCTCACCCATTAAAAAATAAATGAATAAATTAAAAAATCGACGACTTCTATGGTTACAAGCGGTCAAGCATTTAGACTGGGATGAGAGCACGATCAGGAATGGCTCTTTCTCTTTCCTTCCCAATGTAAACACAGTCTCGACCTTGAATATAATTGCAGCAGCGTGACCACGGCCTACAATGAAGTGCATATTGAAAATAAAAATAAAGATATGGGGGATATCCAAGTAGGTGGTTAAGTGATTAACCTGGGTAAGTTAAGCCAGAGGAAGTGATAACCCTAATGAAGTAGTCTGCTAGCTTTCTCTAGTTAAGAGAATAAGGACTCCAGGCTCTTCTGTTATCAGGTTGACCACCACCTCTAGGTTAACTTACCCAGGCTTACCACTAAACCACCTACTTGGAATACACCCCCCCACACTGCTGCTAAATATCTTGGGGGGGGGGGGGGGGGGGGACGTCGATGTCCACCAGCCTGTGTCAGTTCTGCACAAACTCCTTTTGTCGTAGCCCACCCGTCATGTCATTTTCAGTAGGTCTGTCAGATGGATAACACAACTCATCCACCGCGCTGTTGGGTTGTCATGGTGACAACTTGTTATCCCAGTGTCTAGCTGCTAGCTCTGGAAGTTCTTGTACCTCACGTCAGCTTTGTGTTTTGTTTACATTTTATGTAAATGTTCTAAACTGGTGTGAAATGGTCGTCCCACATAGATTAATTGAGCTCTGCTCTTGCTATTAATAAATCTCGTCTTGTATTGTTAATGTTCAAATTCATCATTTTTAAAGATATGCTATGGAGACATCACAAAGCTTCCTCGTTATAACCTACACTACAATGCTAAAGAGTTTGTGCAGTGGAATGACTGATGCAGGGTGGCTTTTTTAAAAAGTATTTTTTTTATTTTTAACCGACGACAGAAAATTATGCCCGGACGTCGTTGATGCAGTCAACCATCAGTCAAACAACCGTCGGTTAACATCCCTAATGTTTACCCTGTTTACCTTGACATACATGTGCAGTTAGCTGCCAAAATACAACCATCCAGCTGATTGTAAAGCACCCAGGCTTTGTACATAACCTTCTGGACACAACGCTGACTGGGTAACATTTTTGACTTCAGTTCACAGAAGTTAACGTCTATGTCGGTGTAAAACATGTCTTACACATGCCCACACATAACAGTCGTATGCGTCTAAAGACTTGTAGGCACGAAGTTTTTCATTAGTGTACATAGAAGGCTTGTCAATTAAGTACATATATATATATATATATATATATATATATATATATATATCAGTCTATCACATACTTGGAATCTTACTGACATGGTTCGGCCACTCTTATTAAGTAAGGATCCGGTACACGATGCTCACTTTTAAGTACTAATTTATTTATGTAGCATTCTCGATCGTGAAAAGACACAGATTCATCATAGTCTGACAGATCATAATACCTGTCTACGGGCAACGCCACTGTTTCTGAATCCTGGCTGCACACGCATCCTCATAGCATTCTGTCGGACCCCTTTGCATGTTTGTAAGTGGGCATGTGCTCCACAAATTCCTGTAGTTCAGAGACAGATTGAATAATGTGCTCTTGTGAAGTAAAGGAATGTCTACACGCTACTGCAAGTCTTCTAACAGAAGGTTATGCACTGTCCGTTAAAACTGATACATGGTATGAGCCTTAGTGGTAAATCAGGTTCAGTCACTGGCTGCCTCATCGCTCCTTATGCATGTGTGTTTAACCCATAAAGACCCACTCTTACTTTTGTGGCACTTCCAAAACAAACAAAGCACAAACCAATCATGTGAGCGGGACATTTTAAACTTAATGTTAAAAGTGCTCACAAAAACATTACAAAAATAAAAGATTCACTCTTTGATACCCAAAATTTGCCTTTAAAGTGCAAACATGTAAACTGTTAGAGGGACTGTTAAAGGGATTATCTGGAGTAAAAATACATTTAGCTCATTTTTTAGATGACATCAAAATCACACCATTCAGATGCACATTGAGAAATTTAGATTTTGCCGTTCAGAGCTAAACTGTGTTAGAATGGAAGTGATTAGGGCATGTCTTTTTCCCCGACATGAAATGCTATTTTTAGACCTTTTCTAACGTTCTAAACAACATCACACTTACGTGGTAGTAAGTAGAGGGTCCTTGAAGACAAACCCAAGTGTCCTGAGGTCTTCATGTCATTAGATAGTGTGTCCAGAGTTTCTTATCTTATAATATGTCAAATTGTCTCTAAAATGTCCCGTCGGAGAGATGTCAAATATAATTTTTGACCCGTAAATATAATAATTTATCTCGGAATGTTAAACAGAAGGAGTTTGATAAACCGTTGTTTGCTTTTGAGCGTTTGTTTATTTTTCACATGCGCATGTCAGAGTGGGTAATTTAACCAAAACAATCTTTTGTGGTGGACTTAATCTCGCCCAACATTGGTTGGGAAAGATTATTGTAATCAGTGTGTGTGTCTATCAGGCTTTAACTTGATGAATACTTGAGATATCATTATGAAATTACATGGGCATATACATATAGCTAATGTGCAGCAGATGCAATGATCCATTTTAGTAAAGGTCAAAGGTCAAGGTCGTTATTAGCAGAAAGGTCAAAATCACTTTATTGGCTCTAATTCCAGAACGGGTTGGCATAGAACCATAAATTTGACATTGGAACAAAAATAGGGATGAGATTAAGCATTCTCTGAACAATTGAATACATTTTATATGAATGCAAATGGTTAGAATGAACTTACTGAATTTCATAATATTTTATTTTTACCTTAATTTATTACGACATTTATACAAACAGTTTGATTTCCAGGATTACCCCCTTCTGTCACCTCTCTACTCCTGCTTGCTTTTTGTGTTTCATTCATGCAGTTTTCCTGCCTGCATTCATGCCTCGTGAATGAACACGAACAATAGATCCCACGAAACACTATGGGGTTTTTTCTATTCTAACACTGTATATAGTCATAGCACAGCACATTGAATAGTCTTGGTCCATTTTAAGTCACTTGCCACTTCAACTAACAGATACGCAGTATACTGACCACACACACCACATATGAATGCTGCATTGACATGACGGCTGAATGAGTAACTTCGGCTGTGAACTCTGACCTCAGAGATTAATTAGTGGCACAAAATGACAGTGTCCATACAGCAGAAGCAAAAGCTGATAATGGACTGACTGTGTCCATTTGTGTGTGTCTGTCTTTCATGTATTTATGCTCTGTTGCTGGCAGATGATGGCTTATGATGCCAACTACTGTACATTACACATTTACCTTTTCTGTTATTAGAGTCAGGGGTGTCCCGGTCCTCGAAAGCCACTATCCTGCATGTTTTAGATCTATCCCTCTTCCAAACACACCTGACGGCCATTATCAGGCTTCTGCAGAGCTTTGTCATTTGAATTAGGTGTGTTGGAAGGGGGTACATCTAAAACATGCAGGATAGTAGCTCTCAAGGACCATGATTGGGCACCCCTGCATTTGACGTTCAACATAGACTGTTTGAACTTTTTCCCTGACAAAAAAGTAACTCAGTAAAAAAAGTAACTGATAGGGACATCCTGATATAATATTGATATCGTTCTGATATCATCCAAAAAATGAGTATCAAACTCCTTCTGAAATCTCAGATATATACACTGCTCTACAATTTTTTTTTTAGAAAGGATCTGCTTCAGACAGTAAATGTGTGAAATCTTGATTTTGATTTGAATGATTTATTTCAAACATGTGCAAAGTGCAACAATAATCAATACAACAATAATAATAATAATAACAATGACATGTCCGAAAGGGAGTAGGATGAAGCATAAGCTTATTTAATTCTACCCCTTCTTCACTTCCCCAATAACCTGAATTCATCTTATAGCAATAAGATCTTCCATAGTCAAAATCTTCCATAGTACAAAAATGATGATAATAAAATAATAACAATACCAATAATAACAATACCAATAATAACTGAAGTACTAAACATATACATATATACAAAAAGCTAAACAGAACACAAAAAACCCCAAAAAAACAAATCAGCAGATAGGAAAGTAGGTAAAAATAGTTGGTTTTTTTTGTTTGTTTGTTTTCTTTTTTTCTTCCCTTCCTTCTTCTTCTTTTCCCTTTCTTTTTTTCCTTTTTCTAATTTGTCTGCATTTTGTTCTTATTTATTTTTATTTTATTTTTCTATTCATTCGCTTATTTTATTCATTTATTTATTTTATTATTATTCATCTTACATACTTTAATAAGATAAATCAGAATATAAATGACTTTAGTGTTGGTTGGCTCATGTTTTTAATACATATGATGCTGTGTTATTCCACATATATATGATGGTTTATGTACACATATACAATGGAAAGAACCAGTATAGTGAATGGATCTGGGTAATCCCAGGTTCAACAAGTCAAAGTCCTGCATGTATTGGTTCCACTTTTTCACTGAACACAGATGATTCCACTAATTATCCCATTTACTTGGATGAGGCATGTGCTCATCAAAATGAGCTGGTTCAATGAACAGGACTTTGACTTGATGAACCTGGGATTACTTACCTCTGGTGCAGACAGTGTTCTGGTAGATCATAGACCAATATTCCTTTGGACTAAAACCTATTCTCTTGTTCATTCACCATCATTTAAAACTTGACTTTTCTTTATCAGAAACATTTCATGAGTTTTATTCTCATAGACCAGTGTATTAGTCACACTAATGCACAGGTGTCAAACTCCAGTCCTCGAGGGCCGGTGTCCTGCATGTTTTAGATATTTCCCTCTTCCATGTGATTCACTTTAACCCTTTAACTCCTGAGAACTAACAAAATAACTGGTAACATGAGCAAAGTAAGACACAAATGGCAGAAAATCTAAGAAAATTTTAAAAAATTAAAAGAACCAAAATGTAGAAAAATAAACAAAATTAACAAAAACTAATAAATATTTACAAAATGACAAATAATGTGGAAAATTTTGGGGGTAAAAAATTACTAAAGAAGAAAACAAGTATTGACATTTGGTCACAGCAATTAAAAAAAATGGTGAAATAGAATAATAATAATCAAAAAAAAAACACAAAAACCCCACCTCTTGCTTTTTGGCACCTTTTCCATGCACAAAATAAAGTAAAAGTGTTGAATTTTTCTGAATATTTAAACTCATCCATTCAGAACACATCAGCACTGACATTTAAAGAGTTAATAATCAGCTCCTCATCAGACTGATAATGATGCAATGACCTCCAGGTGTAATGGAAGAGGGAAACATCTAAAACATGCAGGACCCCGGCCCTCGTGGACTGCAGTTTGACACCCCTGCACTAAGGCAATGATTCTAAATTCTCTAAGTGCATGTAAACGTACTGTTAGAAAACCATTCTAATGTGAACATTACATAATATGGCCCCTTTAAATCACAAATGCTACTCTATAGCAGTTTTTTTTTTTTTAGAGTCTAGCAATGTGCCAGTCTTCAGGGCTGACACACACCTCCAGTTACACCCCTGCAGCATTTTGATGAATGTGGTGGAGGAGTCCACAGCTGCATGATACGGAGGAGAGAGTGGGAGTGGCTTTCAGAAAACTAGAACACCCTGACTCAGGCTGCAGAAAAGAAATGTAGCCTCATTTCAGTGGGAACTGCTGCTCATTATGTTACAATATTCATATCACAAAGATATGCTATAGTTTATTTTATGTTTTTTTTTCATTAACTTTCTTTTTCACACTCCATGGGTACCAGACTGGTTTTCTCTATCACTCTAACATACAATATTTTTTCTGCCAAAAATACCGAAGTGCTGTTTCTGAAAGCAAGTTTAGTTATTAATGTTGAAAAGGTGGGACTATTTAATAATTTTCAGAGCACAACTTTGGGCAACCGTTGAACACTTATATTTAAATATTTTATTTTTATATGTAGTATTCACTAAACCAGGCAAACAATTGAATATTGTTTTATTAAATGTATGAGGTAAATGGTGGAACTCTGGTACTTCTGTTATTATGAAATACATCCATGTTATTTATACACTGATATATGTGAATAAAATAAAAAAATATTTGACCATGTTTGTGTCTGAAGGTCTACAGTTGAAGGTTTACAGGTGTAGCGTCACCATGTTCTTGGACAGAATTGTGTAATTGATTATAGTAGTACACAATTTTTCTTAAATTATAAAAAATTGACTTGGCATACAAACAAGTGGCTCATTTTAAAATTGTTGAGGAACATTTTTCTTGGTAGATGAAATTGATTTAATTTGAATGCTTTATTTCAAACATGTGCAGAATGCAACAATAATCAATACAATAATAATCAATACAACAATAATAATAATAAGAAAAGTAATAATAATATTACACAATGACATGTCCGAAAAGGAGTAGGATGTACCATAAGCTTGGTTCAGGTAAACATGAAATAATGCAATATTATTGTTATCAAAATGCTGTACACCTATATGACATATCGCAAAATTAAATGGAAGAAGAAGATGGATGAAAATGAAGTTGAAATTAATTTAAGAGATTAGCGTGAAAAGGTTCGTTTCCCTTCATCTTTTTTAAACATCTACTACAATATAATAGAAGAACAGCACAGGTAGGACGCTAAAATTGGGGACGCTGCTCTACACCTTTTCACACTAATCTCTTAAATGAATGAACTGCAACTTTGTCTTCATCCATTTAATAGATTAACGTGAACAGGTGTAGAGCAGCACAGATGCTCTTCGATGATATTGTAGCAGATTATGGTTAAGTGTTTAAAAAAAACGAAGAGTTACCTTGTCATGCTAATCTCTTAAATTAATGAAGTTCAACTCCGTCTTCTTCTTCCATTTCATTTTGTTGAACCTGTTTTATTTTGATGAACTTCTGTTTTGTTGTGCAGTGACTTGGCAGCGTTTCTTTCTTGCAGTTGTTTTGGGAGTTTGCATGTTTTGGTATTTGCAGTATTTTTCTTGGGGATTTGTTTTTGGGGGTTTACGCTTTTGGTTGTGCATCTTTCTTTTGTTTGCAGCGTTTTGTTGATGCGGTGCGTTTGCCCCGGTCGGCCACCGTAGGTTGAAGTGTGAACGCACTTACCCCCTCACATAAAGTGTTGGAAGTGCTGAGGTCCATTATTGGAACACACCCCAGGTACTTGTTTTGTTGTCAGTTCAGTCCTTACCAGAGAATGCCACCACTGCATTTCAAGCTGGCCTTTGTTGGCACCCTTTTCAGTTTTGTTACCTGTTGCCTTTGGGGCCTCCTCATATGTGTGTTTACTTGAAAAGCTTGGAGTGATATTACCCACACCCTTCGGTTACACTCCCAACCGTTGCTCTATACTGTACACTGCCAGACTTCTCCAATCAGGTCAGTACAGGGGCACAGGGGAGACAATGGGGCTATTGTCAGATGGGCACATACTGAACTGGACACCCCCCCCCCCCCCCACCACCACCACCAGTGTTGCATATATACACTGCGTTTACTGGGTTGTTCTTCTCTTTTGAAATCACAACAGACTCCTTTTTATAGGTCTTAACATATTCATATCACTGGTCTACAAGTGAAAAGCTTCCAGAATAAAACTAATGAAATGTGTGTTAGTGATAAAATGTGTGTTAGTGATAAAGAAAACTCAAGTCTGGCTGGTTGGTTCAGGTTTCCATGATAAGTCTGGGGTCAAAATGTGAAATTCTTCAAATGAACAAAAGAATAGGTTTTAATCCAAAAGAATATTAGTGTCAGATCTACTTCCAAACACTGTCTGCACATTATGATCCATTCACTTTACAGGTTCTTTCTAGTGGAATATTTACTAATCCATTGTATACATGTACATAAAGCAGCATATATGTGGAATAACACACCATCATATATATTATCATTGTCATTTGTCTTATAATTAATCTTAAAATGTGTGAGATTTAACATATTTAATGTCTGAAGCAGATGGTTCCTAAAAAACCAAAACAGAACTGTAGACCAGTGTTATTTATTAGTTATGTATTGCAATGTCGAGTACATGAATTGTCATTTTCATTTCTATAAAGACCTCTCCCTTATTTGTGTTGAGTTGTTGAAAAGGGTTGAGTGTTTTGAAACCACAATATTCTCACTTCATGTTTTTGTACCTTTGTACCTAGCAAAGGTACCTGTGTTTGGCCTCTATTTAGTTTTATCCTTTAAATATGCACAATGGAAGTGCAGTACTGAACTGGATTAGTGATCCACTGATATCAGTTTTCTTTTACATCAGCCTTAGCCGATAACGGATATTTTTAAGCCGATACAGACCCCCCCCCCCTTTTTGTTAAAAACAATGTCAGAAAATCTTCTTTACTTACAATTAGAAAATAAAAATTGTCATAATAAATATTACAAAATGTGTCCACCTTCTCTGTATTGCCCCCCCCCTTGTTTTTCTGCCCCCCCCATTTCTCTTCTCTCCCCCCCCCCCCTTTCTTTTTTTCTCCTCTTTTTCCTTCCCCTGTCAGTAAATCATGGCAGGGAAAAAAAGAGCATATCGGCCAACACAACAGGCTGATACAAAAAACCCCATAACTAAATATCGCCCCTATTTATCGGCCAGTTAATGTATCAGTCTATCATTAAACTGGATGCTATATTCCTAAAATGGCTTTTTTCTTTTGTTTTCCACAGCCATAAATTGCATAGACACATATTGAGACACTTTCTTGACATTTCGCAGGTGGAGCAATCCTCCCAAAGACCTCTAGAATGACATCTGGTTTGGTGCTCGTGTTTTCCACTGATGTTGCAAAATATACTAACAAACAACTTAAAAAGCTCCAACAGGAAGGAAGCTATAAAGTACTATTAGGTCTTACTTTACCACTCGGGTAACCTATGTGTGCTCTGTACTTTACTGACTGAAAGTTCAACATGTAACACATTAGAAAATTGTTAAATGAGCTGTTTTCATTTAACTCTTCACTAAATAGGTTGAATATATTCAGCTTTTACAACCAGATTTAGTGAAAGACTGAACTGCATCTTTGTCTTTACCTTATTTTCTTTTTTTTTTTTAATTATAGTTTTTAACTTCATCTAATCACTTCTCACTGATGTTTATTTTTTGTGAATTTGTACATGTTTTCTCACCTTATATATATATATATGTGTGTGTGTGTGTGTGTGTACAGTACATATGAAAAGTTTGGACGCACCTCCTCATTCAATGTGTTTTCTTTATTTTCGTGACTATTTTCATTGTAGATTCTGGCTGAAGGCAATATAACTATTAATGAATATGTTTGAAATTATGTACTTGATAGGGGTGTGACGAGATCCCATGAGATGCAATTTGGTGAGATTTGCCGTTGTGTTAAAGTTCTGTCTCGCAAGACTACTGACGCCCCCGCCACTTTTAAATGATAAACAGCAAGAAAGTGAGTGATAAGACATGGACAATATACAGACTGTGACGGTGCGACATAAAGCACTTCGTCTCTCTCTCTCTCTCTCTCCCCCTTTCTTTCTCTTTCTCTCTCTTTCTCTTTTTTCTCTCTCCCTCTCTCCCCTTCTCTTTCTCTCTCTCTTCTTTCTCTCTCTCTTTCTTTCTCTTTCTCTATCTATCGCTATCTCGTTCAAAAGGTCTGTGTATCAATGTGACTTCTGCACAACACAACTTATGGTCCCAATCCCATTAATTAGGTAATACATTTTACTAAGTAACCCTGCCAAGGCACAGCTGTGAAGTAAAACCCTTTCAGGTGACAACCTCATGAAGCTCATTGAAATAATATTCTCAATATGTATTGTCATACTCTCAATACAAGCTCATTGAGAGAATACCAAGGGTTTGCAGTGTTATCACAAAGGAAAGGGTGGCCACATTGAGGAATCCAAAATATAAAATATATTTAGTTATTTTGCACTTTTTTGTTAAGTACATAATTCCACATGTGTTGTGTTTACTCATTGTTTTATTGCCTTCAGTGTCCAAACCTTTGGCCTCTACTGTGTATATATTTATGTATAATTACAAACATTTCTAAAATGTTTGAATGGCAGTGGCCCAAAACTGCTCTTGATATTAACACATATTATGTTCTGTTAGAAAACAAAAACCATAAAACCCCCCAAAAACAAGTGGTGCCAGGCACAATAAACCCCACCCCCTGCATACATTTGATCTGATTTTCCCTATTACTTATCATTGCAAAAACACATTTTTGGTGACAGTTACCTTTGACCTAAATTCTCCAAAATTTCCATTCTGGACTACCTCACACATTTCCTGAACACTTCATGGAAATATGTCCAGTTGTTTTTGCATAAAGTTGCTGACAAACAGACGGACCAAAAACAATCCCGCTCTCCTCTTTAATGGTGCGTACGGGGTAAAAACAGACGTGCAAAGATGCCACACTACAACCTCTTGCCTGAGACTACTCCACATTCTATTTAAACACAAGTGTGAGTTTGTTGAGGCAGCCAGTTAGTAGTAGACCAGATTAGACGTATTAGCAGCTCTCGCCGCATGGGGTGAGAACATTGCTTTGGACCCCCTTCTGTGGAGCCTGTGTCTCATGTTCTCTGTTTGGGTTGTGGGGATTATAATTCTCAGTTGTGTAGCCACATCGAATAGTGCAAAATCACTGATGCCAGGGAGATCTTCCTTTACTTTCTCTACGGCATCTTGATCTGCGATTTAGCGATGCAGCCAGTATTATTTAATCAGAGACTGTAGTCGTGTTCACTATGATGTGTCTGGACCTCAGGGAATGGTTGTTTATATTACTGTATATTATACTGTAGATTATAACCCCCCCCCCCCCCTTAGGACAAACCTTTGTGGTAGGACAGATGTCAAATTTCGTTTCAGACCAGGTACAACAGGACTCGCGTTACTTGGTCTATGTTTGTTTCAGACGCTTTTGCATTTGAACCATCAGTCACTTCCTCATTGCCTGTTTCCCTTCCTGCTCAGACTGGATGGGTGGAGTCACGTGACTAGATGGGTGGAGTCATGTGACTACACAGTCTTAAACGGGAATGAACATTTCCTACGAACACGCAGTCAAAATAGACAAAAAACTACTTTTAATTTATTTTTTATTAAAATACTGACTTTACCGTCATGGGCAAAATGATGGCAGCTATTTTAGCAAATGTCGTTAATGGTAAAATTTCAGTTTATTGCCCAAGCCTATTACTGTCAAAGCAAACTTTCACATCTGGGGGGGTAACAGACAGCACCAGCCCGTAGCCCCCATGGTATTAAAACTAGGACAGAAAGAGACAAATGCCTGCGGTTACCAACCTAACCCCTCCCCCGCTGAACTGCGTACATGTGGCCAAGTCCTCACCACACATACTGAAACACACACACCCCCATTTAAGATCAAACCGGGCTCAATGTGGCCCCTGAAACAAAATGAGTTTGAGACCCCTGTAGTAACCTGCCCCTCTTCAGATCCATTCATTTGATTGAGTTTCTCTGCAGAATTTGTTTTGTTCAACTCCATAAATGTTGTTGCCTGAACTCTATCTAATGGCTCAATACATCCATCATTAAAGAATATAACATACTTTTTTCACTAAGTCTTTTATTCTTATTAACACTATTGAAAAGGAAATTCAGGTTCTCAGAAAAATCACAGCTTGTCAATTAATTGGTAAGGTCAACCAACTAATGATTAATTGATAACGTGTCTTGCATCCCAATTATATAACCTATTTATTTGACCAGTACAGTGGCATATTTATTTATTATGCAGTCTTGGATTACATATGCATATTAAATTTGGTGTATATATCTAAATACACACGTAACCTACAACTTTGTCATTGTTTTAAAATGAAAACAAGGCAGTCCAAGACAGTGGACCTTTGCCAAGGCTTGACTTTTCATTCACGTGTGACGTGATTGAGCCACAGGTGTTGACCCATTACATGTCTGAAGGTGAGACGATATAGATTGAAGAAAAAAAAAGCGAGATTCTATCTTGTCTGAATACTGAGATATTACCACTTGTGTGTTGACCTTTAGTGTGACCTTGACTTTTGACCTTCATTGCTCAAAATGTAATGGGTTCTTCCTTGACCCATTATCTACCATTCTTGAAAGTTTAATCAAAACTGAAGTTGTGAATGAATTTCTTCCGTTCAGTTTTTTTTTTTAATTCATACATTTATAGTTATGAAAAAAGGTTTTTGAATTGCAGTTTTGCTCAGAAATAATTTGTGCTACGTCTGAAAAACCAGCTCTTGCCAGTGCAAAAACCTTTAAATCGAAAAATGAGGGTTTTGTTGAAATTGTCTGTTTTTTCATTAGGTTCCATTTTTATGCAGAACTTAATTAACTTAACTTAATTTGACGGTCAATGGAAAAGCAACCCATATCAAATCTCAATAATTTGTAAAACAGTCAATAGTAGTAGTCTTATCCCTGTCTTTGTTACCAACTATACATATTAAATTATTTTGACGTCGTTGTGAAGACATGTCACACTAACATGGCAAGATAGATATTCAGCCTGTCATGGAGCATATATAATGTAGGCTGGCGTTTGTCTGTGCTTCACACACAAAGAAACATTGTGCTGTCCAGTGCCATGCTGTGTCTGTCTGGACAGTTTAATTTCTGTCTGTGCTCGGGGCTTCGGGCGAACTCCTCCACTTAGCTGTACTGTAACTGTAAATGATCTGCACCACCACACTGTGGCCCTGGGACACTGTTAAATTAACCTTACAGTCAATCAATTATTAGTTTTACCTGATTATGATTAATTAGTTGTACTTTGGAAAGCGTTTAGGACAGTGGTTCCCAACCTTTTTTGGCTTCTGACCCCATTTTAATGTCCCACATTTCTGGTGACACCCAAACATTGAAATGGATAATATTTTTGATCAAATTAATGTTTTTGATCGTGTAACAGTATGCTAGCCTATCTGTGCTAGAGCCTCATAGCGGCAGCAAATATAATGTGCTGCCGTAGTAGTCTAGTTATGCTCGCTGTAACTTTTGGCGAGATTTCGCTGAAACTGGCTGACGAATCACGCAAGGTAAATTTATTTGTATAGCACATTTCATGTACCGGAGAATTCAATGTGCTTTACATAAAACATACAAGAAAATTAATATGATTAAGATGCATTAAAAGACAATTAAAATAGGAGACAAAAACATTTAAAAACAAATGAGAATCTAAGTAAAAGCTGCCGTGAACAGTAATGTTTTCAGGCCTGATTTAAATGAATTGACAGTTTGAGCAGCTGTCAATTCATTAATTTTAATTAATTAAAATTAATTTAATGCCACAGGATGAAATTAATTTTAATCCCTGGCGGAGGATAAGGGGGGAGGGGTTGTTCCCCAGTTTTTTATTTTTAACATCAGCCGCAACAAAAAACTTCAATTTATCGATAAAATTGATACATCGCCCAGGTCTAGTCTATATAATAATAATGTATATTATTATGGATGGAGGCAGAAAATCCAGGTGGGTTAACTTTTGGGTTAACCTTTTTTTTTTTGCTGGGGACGTTCTGTCACTCACTGCTTCTGTGGAAGTGAGAGAGAGAGTTAGAGAGAGAGAGAGAGAGCCTGTCAGTTCTGCCTTCACTTCTGCTCTGACTGTCAGTCTATCATCCCCACCACAGGTCACATTAACCCAAAATATTCCATCACTGAAGATTGTTTTTGTTTTTCAAGATAATGGAAAATTCTAAAGGTCATCCGTCATTTTGACAGATTAAAATACTGACGATAATCTACCAAAGAAAGATTCATGTAGTACCCCCCCCCCCCCCCCCACTGCATTATGTACCTGGCGAAAAAACTATTTATTTTAAAGAAATTTATGCATGTTACAACTAGTGATACTAACATAATGTTAACTTGAATGTTAATAATGTAATGTCTGAAGCTAGGCCAGCTCTGGATATAGATTTAAATATCTTTATAATAAAGTAGAAATATACCTTTGACACTTCCTTGGCATGTTTTTTTTTATTAAATAAGTCATAATCATGCCTCAATTTGACAAATCTTTACCCCACTTATCCCACTTTCTGTATTCTGTCATTGACATTTACTTATTTATTGTTAAAGGTGAACTCGGCGTGCTCATTTTTGTTAGAAATTGGTGTAAGTATTGTTGTAAATGTTGTACAATAACACATATCATTTGATATTGTCAAGTTTAAACTTTTTATTTATTTTATGTTAATTTGTTTTTACAAAAAACACGGTGGGCCACCAGTGGGCTTCACTAGTGGGTAGCACTACTGTTCACTAGTGTACTGAACACAACACCGCATAGTCCTGTCCTGGGTCGATTATCCAGCAGGGTGAACAGCACCAACATGTGGAGACGGGTTTAAAAAAAGAAATAAGTCAGGGACACAGGCAAAGTTAAAGGAAGTGCAGTTGGGTAGTGGGGACAGAAGCGAGAGAATAAAAGCAGATGCATGGATGAAACCGTGGATCCACAGCTGGTTTGTTTTATTTTGAAGGAGCACAGATGTCACTGAGCAGCACTGATAGTGTGTGTTTTAGCAAAAAATAAAGCCCTTAAAGGTGTCATTCTGTTGAAAACCACTTTTCCATGCTTATTTTGGAACCTGATGGGTCACCCCGAGGTACCAACACATGCTCCTTTGAAAGTGGTTCATCACCTCCACTGGCTGCATACTGCATTCACAGAAAACAACAAGAGGAACGAGGGACCCAGAAAAAGCTGGTCCATCTGATGTCAGATGGATTTTTGGCATCCCCACGTGGGGTTAAACCCATCCCCCATTGCAGCTAATCTGAAGTAGCATTAGCATCTACAAGAGAAGACGGCGCCACAGTAGCTGCGGCACAAACTGGATCAAACTGGTTCATGTGCTCTCTGTGGAAATCCTTTTTTTTTTCGTGCACAAGCTATGGCACGAAACCTAGCTGGATGCTACTCTGGTAAAGATAAACACATACAGAGAGAGCGAGAGGGAGGGTGTTCCTTCACGCATTCTGAGCCAATCAGGGACGCCTCATTACTGTGTCATGGACATGGATGAGGAAGTACTTTTTTTTTTAAATAGAACCAACACACAATGTTTTCAATAACAATAGAGAACACAGGAATATTAATGAAATAATGATGGAATGACACCTTTGAAAGTGAGTTGATAAATAGACGGTGTTTAATCATGAATCGTGTTGCGGGTCTAATGTAAGCAGGTACAGGTTTGTAAAGTGGACCTGAGCAGGACTCTGTAACACTGGTACTTCTGTCACATGACACCCCGTCAGTCCACCTGTAGTAGACCCCCTTTTGATGGTGAGTCTGCATGTTAATCAGTCATTGTCAACTCTTGTTTCGCTCTTTAGCTGACTTTAACTGAAAATGTTAAAGCTACAGAGTGTGGTTAGTTCTTTTCAAAAGCCCAATAAATGTCTTGGCACTGATAACTAGCTAAATATTTGTGTCCAAAGGTCGATGTTTGAAGCATCACCAGGTCCTTGGACAGAATTGTGTCATTCATTGTACTAGTACGGGATTTAGTCTGAAATTCTAAATGATTGAGTAGGCATACATTTTGCTCATTTTAATATTGTTAAGGGACAATTTTGTCAGATGAAATTGGTATTTCTTGATGTTAAAAATACATATAGCAGTATTATTATTGTTGTTGGCGCAATTCTCAACACCCTTATTGCATATCTTGTAGCCCTAGTCTATACTGCATGTTTGACTTTGGTTCTCACCTTGTTTCTATACATTGTGAAGGAAACCAAATGAAGAATGACTGAAATAACAGTTTAGTTTATTGGAATACTTTCATAGGAATACTTTCATAGGAATACTTTCATAGGAATACTTTCATAGGAATACTTTCTCAGGAATACTTTCTCAGTCATCATCAGTATCGATACTTTATCCTTGCTTCTTCTTGTAGTAAAAGGGGTTGCATTAGCAAGATGAAGCTTCTGTTAAGTACACAAGACCTGCCTCGCTGTGCTATTTGTGTTTGGGATCTTGCACAGTCAATTTGTGTTTGTTAAAGGTTATCGTGGCCACTATACCTCTGGTGGTGTTTGTGGGGGGTTTTTTTTGTCAGGGAGACCTAAAACAATCCTGTGTTATAGATTCAGATCAGTTCAATGAATCATTTCCTTTAATGTTTTCAAATGTCTGTGTTTCTGGCTGACTCTCACATAAGTCACTGCTTCCCTGGAATAAACTCACTTGATGGGAATGTAAACTCCTTTTTGCTACTTGCATACCAACAGGATGATAATGATCAGAAACTCTCAACTCGAAAAGCAACCTTTTTAAGTTCCAACTCATTTCTCAGTGAAACACAACGCAGATAAATAATTAGCTAAATCCTTTATTACACGCACAAGTGTGGTTAGCTGTTAGCCCTGCAGTATAACCATATACATGCTGTGAACATAAAGCAAATAACTGACACACTGACAAATGTCTGGGTTGTGTAGCTGTATTAATGAGCTGGTCAATAGTTTTTGGCAGCAGTTTCCCCCAGGCAGTAATTCTATACTATGTGTCAAGGACAACAGGAGGACATCACACTGTGCTTCAGCAGTTACCACGATGCAACATTTCACTTAGTCTTACACTCATCACTGTGTTACTGCAGGCACCTTCATTTAAAGTCTTGTAATTTGAGTTTTTGGTTAACACAGGTTCATGTTCAGGAATATCTGTTTTGTTGCCGACTGTGCACTGTTCTGTTAGCAGACACAGTGGAACAGACATTGCTGTGGCCAAGTAAATAACTTTTTGAGTAACTATAATAATAATAATCTTTATTTTTATATCACCTTTCATACAAACACTGTCGCCTAAAGTTCTTCACATTGATTAAAAATTAGAGTACAGTTTTAAGACAGGGTGAAATAATAAAAAAAAAACATTATAATTCAATTGCACAAAATTATGAAATTACTCTTTTAGTGCACTTTGCGTCACTATGTGCTAGGCCTGGGCGAAAAACCAAAAATGTACTGTTCCTGACGAGTGATGCAGAAATTTCTAAAAAATCTTGGTCGATCACTGAGCCTCATTAACAGGTTGAAGTTGGTGACCGAGAAAAGAAAACACTTGATTTGTCGACAGCACGGAATATGTGCATCATAAATATGAAATATGTGCATCACCGTAACAAGACCAGGAGCATGTGCTGAACAACAGGAATAATGTTAAAGAGGAATTAACTGTTTCCATGTCAGAGGAATGAATGAATTTGGAATTAAGATGGGTATAAACCAGTGACTTTATTTGAGATTAAGTTTAATTTGGAATTATCATTTTCAACTGGAATTAGGTTTTTACATGGTTTATGTTAAAGTGGAATTAACTTTTATTCAGAATTAAACAAGAATTAAAAACATCCATGTAAACAGGGCTAATATGTGGATTATAGTTTTGACACCATCAGTTTAGGATGCAGTCTAGTGACCTCTGTATACTGTGCAGAGATGAAAGTATTAAACCTATAAACACTTAAGAAAAACAAGACTGATGAGAAATGGAATTTTCAAAGCTCAGTTCATAGGATGGAGCCTTTATTTGGAATTATTAATAATTCAGTGATCAGTGTATTATTAGCAGCACTGCCATTTGAGCTAGTGACCAAGTTTTTTCGTATTTTTTTGTATGTATCAGGTTTTTACATTTTTTTTTGCCTTCAAGTCATTTGATTTTGAGTATCTGCTGATACCGAGTCCCCATCAGATACTTCTATAAAACATTATGAAATGACCTAAGAGCAACGATTAAGATCCAGAATGTCCCCTATTTATTTTATTTTTTAAATATCTTTCCACCAACTTCTATGAGGTAGGTTGAATTACAGTGTCAAGTCAGAACGACACAGAAATAGAATAACGTTTTATTCACATTATGAATAGTGCAACATTAGAACCTAGTGCAACATTAAAGGAATGGTTGCATGTGTGTGGTCTGTGCAGACACAGACTGGGATTATGAATGTTGGTAACTTGTTTATTTTGAATCACTACTTAATAAATAAAAAAATAATAAATGTATATGTGTTATTTACAGGGTTCATACATTTTGAAAAAAATCTCAAGGTTTTGGAATTTGAAAAATGCTAATTCGAGGCCTGGAAAGGTTTTGGAAAAGTAAAAAGACCCAGAAACTTTTGAAAAGTGGTCTTAACCATAACGTTCTGGTGAAGTGGGTATGGACTAAAATCTGGCTGAAATTAAATCGAAATGTCAGGAAAATGTCGATTTAACACTGTCTGGCTTCACTGGGACGTCCTAATGAAGCCAGACAAAAACATAAGTCAGCAAGTCCTTGGTAGAGAAATGAGGAAAGAGCTGCAACATCTGAAACCCACAGTGAGATAGTTTGAACATTTGATAAACAGTACCACAGTGCTTCAGTTTGAACATTTGATAAACAGTACCACAGTGCTTCAGTTTGAACATTTGATAAACAGTACCACAGTGCTTCAGTTTGAACATTTGATAAACAGTACCACAGTGCTTCAGTTTGAACATTTGATAAACAGTACCACAGTGCTTCAGTTTGAACATTTCATAAACAGTACCACAGTACTTCAGTTTGAACATTTCATAAACAGTACCACAGTGCTTCAGTTTGAACATTTCATAAACAGTACCACAGTGCTTCAGTTTGAACATTTCATAAACAGTACCACAGTGCTTCAGTTTGAACATTTAATAAACAGTACCACAGTGCTTCAGTTTGAACATTTGATAAACAGTACCACAGTGCGATAGTTTGAACATTTGATAAACAGTACCACAGTGCGTCAGTTAGAACATTTAATAAACAGTACCACAGTGCGATAGTTTGAACAATTTAATAAACAGTACCACAGTGCTTCAGTTTGAACATTTGATAAACAGTACCACAGTGCGTCAGTTTGAACATTTGATAAACAGTACCACAGTGCGATAGTTTGAACATTTAATAAACAGTACCACAGTGCGATAGTTTGAACATTTAATAAACAGTACCACAGTGCTTCAGTTTCACACTTACAGCTTGTCATGTCTGTTATGGATTGTAATTGTCTATGTCAAGTCAAAATATTTTTTTATTATGGGTTTTATTTTTATAAATGACTAGAAATTAAGGGAGAGCCCATTTGAATTCCAGGTGACCCCATGTGGGGTCATGACCCCAAGGTTAAAAACACTGACATATGGGATAGTACTTACTGTAACCAGACTTAACTGAAAAATAAACTCTATTAGATTATATAGAGTCTTTAATAGTATACTTTATTTTAATTGATTCATATTTATGTTTCATCAAATGTGTTTTAAATGTAATTGTATGTTTTGTCTCTTTTTCTATTTTTGTAAAGCACCATGAGTCGCCCTGTGCATAAATTGTGCGATACAAATAAACCTGGCTTGCTAATAGTCTTTAGGGTGCAACCATGATCTGACATAGTCCCTATAGTCCAAACCAAAACAGAAGTTTTGGACTTTGTGTAGACTAACTGTTGGCTGCAAATGCACAGGGTTCCCCAGCGAGTCCCCAGGGCTCAGCAGAACCATTCTGCGTGCTCCAGGGCATAAATCCTCTTTGCATGGCTGGTGATCAAGCGATGATGTAAAGGAGCTTAGTAGCAATAGACAGGCAGACAGGAAGCTGCTTCCCCGTTGGCTCGGAGTCATGTGATCACACAAAATACTCACAGGAAAGAGCGAGAGAGAGAGAGAGAGAGAGAGAGAGAGCAGACCAGAGGTGCAAAAACAAAGACAGAAATGGACATAGTTGTAAATGTGCATGCAGTGTGACGGCAGAAGTGCCTTTAATGGGGAATTCTGATGATTAAAGCCTTGTACGCTGGAGATTTTCCAAACAAATGGTGCAAATGTGGAGGTTTGTTGACAGCAGGGAGATCATGGCTCGGTTCTAAGACTTGGAAAGGTGAGCGAAATGTTACTCTATAGGGTTTTAGTCATCACTAGTCTGACAACACTGCTCTATAATAACTTCTTTTTTTAAGTATCTGCTTCAGACATGAAATGTGTTAAATCTTACATACTTTAATAAGATGAATCAGAAAACAAATGACTTTACTGCTGGTTAGCTTATGTTTTTAATATATATGATGGTGTGTTATTCCATGTCATGGTGGTTTATGTACATGTTTACAGACCAGTAAAAAGAAAACATAATAACCTATAAATAATGACAACTTCAAATTTTTATTATTATTTTAGTTTAACCTCCCCATTAAATTATGAAAGTACTTTTATTAAGTATCTAAATCCAAGTTAAATTTCATAAGTGTAATTTTAACAATATTCTGCCTCAACTTCTCATTTGTCGATGTGTTTTATTATGGATCCGTTCTACAAAGACACTAAACTCTTAGTAACAGAAACAGAAAGTGGTTCAAATTTGATTTCATTTTTTAGACATTTCAGGTTGTTCATATTTGTTCAGGTTATTCACATTTTATTGGTACAGGATAGTTTGTAAATGTCAATATTTTCATAATTTAATATTTTTTGCAGTCAAACAATAGCAAAACATTTGAAGTTTTCATCATTTAAAGGAAAAAAAGAGCAGAAAATAAGGATTAATTTAACAGGTTATTATGCTCTTCATCATATGGGACCACATTGGGTCCACGGGCTGCATGTTTGACACCCCTGCACTAGATAGAACCTGTAAAGTTAATGGATCATAATGTGCAGACAGTGTTTGGAAGTAGATCTGGCACTAATATTCCTCTGGACTAAAACCTATTCTCTTGTTCATTCTAATAATTTCACATTTTGACCCTAAACTTATCTTGGAAACTTGAGCCAACCAGCATTTAAGCCTTGAGTTTTCTTTATCACTAACACACATGTGGGAACATTTCATTAGTTTTATTCCAGAAGCCTTTTACTTGTCGACCATTTTACTTAAATAAATCCCAGCTTTTACCCTATGTGGTTAACTCTTCGGCCACCTGAGTTTTATTTTTCGATCAAATGTTGATATCAAGATTTAAAAATGCTTCATTCATTTATGCTAATTGTGGCAATGTTGCAAATTTTCGGGGTTTAAAAAATAGCTTCTGTAATATATTGTGATATTTCATTTCAACAATACTGTAATTGATATTAAAACAATACTGTGGAAATATTTTTTTCAATTGCAAATTCTTAAGAAATATAAGTGCGATGTTGATGATATTATGCTTTAGTTTATCATTTATACACGTCCATCACAACTTGCAGATCACAGTAGATCAACAAATATACACATTTAGTAACAGGTTGAATATTGTAAAATTCCACAAATATTTCAGGTTATTCACTTTTTTTTTTATAAAAAGGCGAGTCTTTTTCTGTACTTTACACTAAAATGGAAAAGAAAATTAGTTTAAGGTTGGTTTCTAGGTTATTTTGATGGTATTTTACTAGTCTCATCCACTTCAGATTGAACTGACATAAACTGATTTGAACGTCCCTTGATTATTAATATCTTGGTGTAATTTTTGCATTTCACACATTCATCCCAGGGGCCAGATTAGATCCTTTGGCGGGCTGCATTTGGCCCCCGGGCCTTAAGTTTGACACCTGTGAGATACACAGATGGATAGATACTTGATTGATCCCTTAAAGGATTTTTTGTTGTTTGTTGTTTTTTAATGTTTTTTTTATTTATTTATTTATTTTTGGAGGAGGTACCACCACTACGTTCTTTGTTCCTATTATTGTTTTAATGGGATGTCTTTGGTGTGTTTCTCTCCTACCTTACACAGGTCACTTTCCTCCTTCCCTTCCCCTCCCCCTCCTCCTCCCCTTCCACCCATCACGGACCTGGTTGCCATGGAGAACTCTTCGGTGGCCTCTGCATCATCTGAGGCAGGAAGTACGCGTTCTCAGGAGATCGAAGAGCTGGAGCGCTTCATCGACAGCTATGTGCTAGAGTACCAGGTGCAGGGACTTCTGGGAGACAAAGGAGATGGGGACTTGGAACTGGACAATGGTGGCAAGGTTCCACAGGTCAGAAGGTTTTTTATTTTCAGTCCCATGTATATCAGGGGTCTCAAACTCCGGTCCTCGAGGGCCGGTGTCCTGCATGTTTTAGATATTTCTCTCTTTCCCGTGATTCAGTTTAACTCTTTAACTCCTGAGACTTTAGCAGTTCCACATAAAAAAAAAACCCAATTTCACTAAGCAACAAAATTAACAAAAAGAAAAAACAGCCAAAGTCATCAATAAAATGAACAAATGTGAAGAATAAACAAACGAAATAATTTGTAACATGAACAAAGTAAGACAAAAATGGAGCAAAATGAAAGGAAAAATAATTAAATAAAAAACAAAATATAAAAAATTTCAACAAAATTAACCAACAGTATGAATACATATTTGAAAAATTATAAGTAACATGGAAAAATTTATCAAAAAAAAGAGAACTATTATTGAAATTTGGTCCCAGCAGTTTTGATTTTGACTTTTTTTTTTTTAAATTAGTTGTATTTTAACTCAGTAAAAACACAGTAAAAAAAAAAAAAGAAAAACAAATTATTTTTTTAGGAATATTTAAACTAAACCATTCATTCAGAATACATCAGTTCTGACACTTAAGAGTTAATAATCAGCTCATCAATTCTCTGCAGAACCTGTTAATGATGGAATGACTTTGAGGTGTAATAGAAGAAGGAATTATCTAATAATTAAAATTTTTTTCCATATGTGACCATTATGTGGAACTGCTGAAGTCTCAGGAGTTAAAGGGTTAAACCAGGGGTCTCAAACTCATTTTCTTCAGTTACCACATTCAGCCTGATTTGGTCTCCAGTGGGCCGAATCAGTAAAATAATAGCATAGTAACCTATAAATAAATGATTAGAATTCAAAATGTTTGTCTTTGTTTTCGTGCAAACCTCCCGTAAATTTTTAAAATATTTACTTTTATAAAGTATCCAAATGCAAAATATGTGAAATAACGTGAAAAAAGTGACATTTCATTATGAGAATAAGAGCAATTTTAACAACATTCTGCCTGAACTTATCATTTGTCCATGTGTATTATGGATCAGTTGCACAAAGACACGAAACTCTTCGTAACGGAAGCAGAAAATGGGTCAAATTCTACTTAATTTTCTTTAGACATTTCAAGTCGTTCATATTTGTTAAAATTATTCACATTTTATTGTTACAGGATAGTTTGTAAATGTAAATATTCTATTTTTCTCACTAAAACAAAGATAAACATTTAGAAGTTATCATCCTTTATAGACAGAGAAAAAACTGAGAAGAAAATATAGTCTTTTTTTTAGGTTATCATGCTCTTCCTCCCAGGGACCGCATTTGGCCCCCGGGCCGCATGTTTGAGACCCCTGGGTTAAACTGAATCATGTGAAAGAGGGAAATATCTAAAACATGCATGACACTGGCCCTCGAGGACCGGAGTTTGAGAGCCCTGATGTATATTTTCCAGGTCATGTAGCATATATGTGTGCTTCTATGAAACTGGGTTCATTTTGGGACCTTTTCATTTATTGTAGTTTATTCTGAGCACAACAAATTCATCAGATAACAGAGGACCATCCAACATGGCCAACAGCATTTTTCAGCTCTCGAAAAGTAGTGGGAAGAAGTTTAAGTAAACTTGCTTCGTAACATTCGTCTACATCCAGGTTGAATTTTTAGTCCCATTTCCTGTTTTTTGGACCAGTTTAAAAGAATCACCCAAATAAAAACAGCTGGTCCATTTACTGTCCTCAGTCTTTGCAGAAGGAGACACTGCGCTGTGACATAAAACAACTAAAGCTTGAGTTCAACCCTTCAGTCCATCCCTGTTCCATCTGTGCATATCTTATCCCCCCTTTCACAATTAATGTCATCGTCTTGTCCGTTTCTATCTTGTGTAGTGGACAGATGACTGCAATGACAAGAAAGATGGCAGCTGGACGTCGTCACGGGGCAGAGATCATCTAAACCAGTATGTATCTGTAAATAAGTCCGTCGATTCAGAAAACATTTCAAGCTTTGATTCTGTTGCCATCTCCATGTAGCCCAGTGTTCCTTAAAATCCTCCGGGGCCTCATACACAAAGGGTGCATACATCCAAAAAGTGGTGTGCACCCTTTTCCACGCTCACATTCAGATATACAAAGAGTGAAATGACCAAGCAGACCACCCAGGCAATCAGCTTGGTACGTTTTAAACCGTATAAAGTGACACAGACACAAACTTAATTTGTGGCTAAATATATTTAAAGGGGATAGAGAATTAAAAGCATCATTTTAATTTTTCTTTGTGTTACTTCAGAGTCTCACTGCTATTGGGAACGTGTGTGCGTGTGTGCGTGCGTATGTGCGTGCGTGTGTGCGTGCGTGCGTGCGTGCGTGTGACCAACCAGTGCATGCATACATAGTGCCAGGCAGTGTCGTAATCTGTTACATGTACTTCTTCTTCACATAGAATAGAAGAATATTATCAAGTGACTCAACCAGTTTATACAATAGTGAATATAAGGACAGAAAGTCAACGCCTGCTGTCCCATCCCACCAGTATAACTGCACATTTATGCATGGATACATGGGCGTCACACCAGTGGGGATGGGGGTGTTACGACACCCCCACTTCTCCAACCAGATGATTTCATAGCCTCCACTTTTTCCTGAGTTTAGATTAGATTAGATTCAACTTTATTGTCATTGCACATGTCACAAGTACAGAGCAACAAAATGCAGTTAGCATCCAACCAGAAGTACATAGCAGTGAATAAATGATATAGACATTGTAAATATACACAGTATATGTAGGAGGTGCTAAAATGAGATTATATAAATAACTATGGATGCAGGTATGTACAAACTATAACAGGCTATGACTATGTTACAGTATGAGTAACTATAATATTATAGATTTTTGAGGAAGGTATGTACAGACTATAGACAGGTTATTGACAATGATACAATGTATTATTGTATTATTGTTTTATTATATATTGTATCGTTACTGGATCCAGGAAACAGACAGAGTTGGTGTCACCTACTTTTTATTTCAGTATAAACAGTTACTGTCGTCACAATCACACCAAACAAACATCAATAACATTTCGGGGCTGTTACAATATCTATGGTTTAAACTGTTTACCCGCCCGGGCGGCACAACAGCATATGTAAATGAAGCGCACCTCAGTTCAGCAGTAATGTAAACAGTTCTTCTTCATGATGTTAACAAACAGTTATTAACCAGTAAATAATGAGAAATGTTACCGTTGTTAAACTAAGTTAAATAAACTATGTCTTGTTCTGTGACATTTACCCTAAGACAGTGGTTCAGAACATCAGAACACCAGTGTGAAGTGTCCTGGAGCTGCTCATCTTATTTGTGGGAATAAAGCGTGCTCTTAATCAGTCCTATCATGGGGATATTGTGATGTATGCTTTTAATGACTAACATGGGATATTGTGAACCCAGTAATTTGATAATCCTAAATGCATTACAAGTCTGTAAGGTTCCTAAATAGCATTGTGTGTGTGTGTGTGTGTGTGTGTGTGTGTCTGTACTTGTATTTCTATCTTTATGGGGACATTGATATATCCAAACTTCTGTCTTTGACTCAGTGCAAAACACCCACATTAAGTGATGAACATATTTTCTTTTACAAACTATCTCGTCTCGTCATCTGAACCCGCTTTATCCTCACTAGGGTCACTGGGGGTCTAATCCAGCTACAACGGGTGAAGGCGGGGTACACCCTGTATGAGTCTCCAGTTCATCTCAGGGCTGAACATATATAGACAAACAATCACTGTCACATTCATGCCTATGGGTGATTTAAATTAAGTAGTTAACCTATCAGTGCATGTGTTTGGACATTTAGAAACTATATTTGGATTTAGAAACACAAAATGATGGGAATAACCATGAAACTAACCTCAAATTCCTTGTAAAAATTAATCTAATTTTAAGAATGTTTTGCTTCAATATAGAATTTTTACATCGGGAAAATAAAAAAATTTAAATTCTACTGAATTTCCTTTAATCATGTCATGTTCATACTTGTTCAGGTTTTTTCACATTGTATTGTTACATTATAGTTTGTAAATATAAATATTTCCATATTTTCATATTGTTTTTTAAACTAAAACAAATATAAGCATTTGAAGTTGTCACTATCTACATAATGTAAAATGTTTTTCACATCAAACCAAGAAGAAAATATGTTTTTATGTTATTTGACTTTAGATACTGTAATATTGGTCTGTATGTAGAATCTGAACTAAAATGAGTTCCACATCCTTGAGTGTGGAATTATTGAACCTAGCAAATTCATTTCAGGGACCCCATTGGAACTGTTGGTGGGACACATTTGGCCCCCGGGCTGCATGTTTGAGACCCTTGATCCAAGGCATTACAATTTTGATCCAAAACAATGTGAAATTACCTTTTTTTTTCTTATTCAAAATGTATTTTCTTTCTCCGTGCTTTAATCTCCTTGTATGTAAAACTGTGCCTCAAAATGAAGTTAAAGAAATGAGTTAAATACCATTGTGTGTTGTCGTTGCAGGATGATTGGGAACATAGCAGTAATGGCAGTACAGGCTCCAGGCCCAGTTCAGGCTCCAGGCCAGGTTCGGGTTCACGCTCGGGCAGCAAAGGCCGAAACAACCAGTTCAAAGGCTCCGTCAAGGTACAGGTGCATCTGCGTTCCCAAACAAGAGAAAAACAAATTAAAAATTAAAATCTGCCAATGGAATAAGTGAAAATGATCTTGGTAAGATTTCTTGAAATAAGATTTTCGAGCTGTATTTTCTAAAAATAAGTCCTTTTATATGTCACTGAAAAGTTCCTCTTTATGTGATAATGACTTGTTTTTAAATGTAATTGCATATTTTGAGTAGAAATAAGAAAAAAAATACACTTGGTAAGATTTAGATTTTCGCAGTGTGTAAAAAAAAAAAAAAAAAAGTAAATTTATGTAGATAATCCATGTATCATCTAAAAACAAAAATAATACAATGAAACAACAACTTGTTTCTTTATTAATTGTCTCCAAAACCAAAATTAAAAAAACGGATAACGATCCTTTTTGTGTTTAAATTAATAATAGAAAAACGGATAACGGCCGTTTTTCAATTTATCCCATTTTGCCCTGAAGCAAATTGAATAAACTGGAAATTACCTTTGACCCACAGTGACCTACGTCCTATTTCAGGAAACTAAGAGGGTCACTCTAAGACCTGAAGATGTGACGATGGAGAACATATTCCACATATATTCCTTCTTTGTTTAAAACAAAGTGATAGACTGGATGTAAATATTTGTATTTTTTTTACCTGAATTTTCTTCAGGTCAAAATTTGATAAAATGGGAAATGGCCGTTACCTGGTTTTTCCATTATTCATTTAAACACAAAAAGGAAAACTGAAAAAAAAAATGCATCGTTATCTGTTTTTTCATTTTGGTTTTGGAAACAAACAATGAAGAAACAAGTTGTTGTTTCGTCGTTTTATTTTATATTTATATTTATATTTTCGAATGAATGAATGATACACAGATTGTAGATTAAATAGCACATTAAATATACATATGTATATGTTTAGTACTTCAGTTATTTATTATTGGTATTGTGAAGTGAAGAAGGGGTAGGATTAAATAAGCTTACGCTTCATCCTACTCCTTTTTGGACATGTCATTGTTATTATTATTATTATTATTATTATTATTATTATTATTGTTGTATTGATTATTGTTGCACTTTGCACATGTTCGAAATAAATCATTCAAATCAAAATCAAAATTCTCAATTTCCTTTCAGCTTATGTCTCATAAATCATAAACCATATGATTGTACATTAACAGGTTTACACTGAACACACTTTATTGGTAGATTTCATGGAGTCTGACGTGACCTGGTTCTGTGTATTTGTACTGAAAACATGTGTCTGTGTACTCTGCCTCTCAGAATGGAAACAGAGACGGCTCCTTTGACATCCTGGGGACAGACATCTGGGCCGCCAACACGATGGACTCGCACGGGTAAGGCGCCTCGCCTTTGAGAAAACTTAATATCACGTGTGGCGCACCGACTCCACATACCTCACATACTTTCTGGAGGGTCATGTGACCGTTTCAGGCGCAGACAGAGAAACCACATCTGTGCTTTTCTTTACACTCATTTTTAGTTCAGTTCCACATTCAGCCCCTGATGATCTGAAGTGGGCCGGGCCACTAAAATAATACGTACAATCAAATGAAAATACTTTTATATCGTCCTGAGCCCCAGCAATAGGTTTTTGTCCTCTGCAGTGGACAAGAGTTTCACAGTATTACTTCAAAATATAAAATAAAATAAAAATGTCCACTGAAAAGGACATTATATTAAACATTTTAACCTATTAACATATCATAACATAACAGTTTCCTCTGTAAAAACTTAAAACTATGCTTTACAAACATTTCAGTTTAACATCCTGTTCAAACGAACATTTTTATTAGTTCATAACTAAAATTGTAATTATTTTTTTTGTATAATCCCAACAAAGGAACTAACATCTGCCTCTCAGGCAGAAAACAGGGTGCCTCAAATAAACATTATTTAAGAAAAGTCTGTTAAATAATAAATACAATCTAACCGATGGCTGTCAATAAACGTTTAGTTTCATATTATTTTCTAAACGAGATCCGAAACTTGACATGTGACAAAGAGGCCGATGTAGCTGGAGGGTAGAAGGGTTGCCATGGTAACGGCTGCTGCTCAGCTGCTTCACCTACATAAGTTGTGGCCACGTTGGCACATCAGAGGGATGGAGCGGCCCCAGTAGGATGGTGTCAGCACCCCCCCCCCCTCTTTCCCCCATGCAGAGTTAATGAGTGGTTTACAGATGACTGAATTATCTAAAACATTTTATAGCGAGCAGTGCATTACAAAACATGTGAAAGACATAACAATTACGACAAAACCAAAATGGTTGCTAATTACATATTGATCACTATACATTGGAGAAAGAGAGAGAGAGAGAGAATATGAAAGAAAAGACAATAATGTCAAAAAAAAGGTAAAAAAAATCCTTATGAACAACAGTAATAATAGTGATGATATTAACATACCTCATAATGAACAAAAATAAATACCTAAATAATCAAGTTTCAAGGTCCAAGGTTACTTTATTTATACCGTGGGTAGATTTGTTTTCCACAAACAAAGATTTAATTTGTTAAGAAAGCGATACAGAACACACGCTAACGCTGTCAAGTACTTGATCAAAGGTCAAGACAATAGACCGAAGAGACAAATCATTGTTCCACCATTCATCAGTATAGCAGCACGGATAATTAAAAAGATACAATAAGATCAAGGTCAATAAAAACAAGATGCAATAAACCACTAAAATTAGCAGTTCAACCTGTGTTTTTAAAACCCGTGTCACTCTGACCCCTGACCCCTGCTGGCAAGCTGTGCTTCTGCCACTGTGTGTCCGTTGACATCACCACACTGGATGAAATGGAGATGGATGTAGATGGATGTACTTCATCTTCTTGTAGGTTTACGCTGTTGGAAATGATAGCTAAGGGTATAAAAGCCCCCAATACCTAAAGGTCACCCCCAGGTCATGACCTTAATAACACCTCAAACTTTTAGAGCACTTTTTTGGACACAAAAAGGCTTCGACCTTTCATTTTTATTTGATTTGAAGTCAGTCCGACAAATACTTTCAGAGATATGAACAAAGGTGTTTAGTGATTTTAAACCTTTGAGCAGAAAGAAAGAACAGAAGGAGAGAAAGGACGGACAGAAAAACACCATTACCCTTGGAAATTCACAAAATGTAAATAGCGCTATAAAAAAACATCTGAATTTTGAAAAAGGTCTGAGAATCGAACCCGGGTCGTCTTGCTGTGAGGCAAACACGCTAACCGCTCAGCCACCATGTCGTCTATAGAGTATACAGTGTACAGTATAGAGTGTACAGTATACAGTGTACAGTATAGAGTGTACAGTATAGAGTGTACAGTATAGAGTGTACAGTATAGAGTGTACAGTATACAGTGTACAGTATAGAGTGTACAGTATACAGTGTACAGTATACAGTGTACAGTATAGAGTGTACAGTATAGAGTGTACAGTATACAGTGTACAGTATACAGTGTACAGTATACAGTGTACAGTATAGAGTGTACAGTATAGAGTGTACAGTATACAGTGTACAGTATAGAGTGTACAGTATAGAGTGTACAGTATAGAGTGTACAGTATACAGTGTACAGTATACAGTGTACAGTATAGAGTGTACAGTATAGAGTGTACAGTATACAGTGTACAGTATACAGTGTACAGTATACAGTGTACAGTATAGAGTGTACAGTATAGAGTGTACAGTAGTATACAGTATACAGTAGTATAGAGTATACAGTATACAGTAGTATAGAGTATACAGTATACAGTAGTACAGAGTATACAGTATACCTACAGTACTCGATATTAGGGTCCTAACATTCTTTCATCAAACGTCTAATTTGTTCATTCAATTCTATTTATTTTTGGAATACTTAGACACTAAAGATGAATAAGTGTGTGTGTGTGTGTGTGTGTGTGTGTGTGTGTGTGTGTGTGTGTGTGTGTGTGTGTGTGTGTGTGTGTGTGTGTGTGTGTGTGTGACTGAGTGGGTTTCAGAGTCGGTGTGAGAAAGAAAGATAGAGATGAATAAATTGGCTGTTATTGTCTGTCACAGGTAACAGATTGTTCTTTGATAGACTCTCAAGGTGACTTTATTCATAGTCATTATTAATAGTAGATGTGTTTGAGAGGAGCAACACAAACATTTGGCCATAGAACAATAAATACCCAGAACATATGTGTAGACGGTTCAGAACCAAACCAAAGACATGCAGCAGCTCATTGATCAAGGATTAAAAATATTAATAAAACTACCAATTAAATAAAACCAGATATCGTTCAAACTGCAAATACAAACCTGTTATGAGGCAGATAAAAATAAAAACCATACATGCGCCTATAAATAATAATAATGATTTTAAAAGCTTATTAAAATAAGCCAAACCCAAGAAATAAAACAAAATGTCACACTTCAAGACTTATTTAAAACAGAAACAGCAGCAGAAGCTCTGTGGGGTTTTTAAATCTACATCCTGACGGGCTCATCTACAGAAGCATTTAACAAAACACATTAAACAGGGGTTTCAAACATGCGGCCCAGGGACCAAATGCGGCCGCCAAAGGTTGTAATCTGGCCCTGGGATGAATTTGTAAAGTGCAAAAATTCCACAGTCAAGGTTGCGGAACCTGTTTTACTTCAGGTTCCACATACAGACCAACATGATCTACTGTCAAATAGTAACAGCAGAAATAACCTGTTACTAATAAAATAATAATAATAATAATAATAATAATAATAATAATGATGATGACTATATTTTTTTCTCGCCTTAATACATTATGGCTATAAATAATGACAACCTCACATTTTTCTTAGTTTTACTTAAAAAATAACATGAAATAATTAAAATATTTACATATACGAACTATCCTGTAATGATGAAAGGGTGAATAATCTGAACAAATATGAGCAACCTGAAATGTTGAAACCATTTTCTACCTGTTAGTAAGTGTTTGGTGTCTTCATACTTCGGCTCCATAATGCACATAAATGATAAGTTGATGCTGGATATTATTAAAATTACAGGTTTTTTTCAGGTTAATCATATCTTTTTGTTTGGGTAGTTTATAAAAGTAAGGATTTTCATAATTTAATGTTTTGATTTATTTATTTTTTTTTTTGCACTAAAACAGAGACAAACATTTGGAGTCGTCGTTATTTATTTATTATGTTGTATTTTACTGACCTGGCTCATTGGAAATCAAATCAGGCTGAATGTGGCCCCTGTAAGAAAATGAGTTTGAGACTAGTGCAGAAAACAACATTCAGGTGCAGTTATGCTAAGGTGGAGGACGGGCTGTAAAAGCTGCATTATTTAGGACGTTTATCCCAGAGGGGATGGATGTTTTTTTTTTTTTTTAGATGTTCTTTTACCTGCTTGACTGCAGGATCCCTCTAACCTTTAACCTTTTGTCTGTGTTGCAGGGGTGCAGGTTGGGACGTGCAACCAGAGAAGCTGGACTTTAGCCACTTCCACAGGAAACACTTGAGAGGAACACCAAAGCACCTGCCACACATCGACCGGGAGGGGTAAGACCTGAAATGTTGACATTACCTCTTAAACTCTTACCAGCCTTATGTCCTGGTACATAGATGACATTATTTTAATACACGTAACTCCCACATAAATTATATTATATCAATATCATTTAGAAACTGAAAACCTACGTCTTTAACATTTTTACTCTTAATATTATTTCACTTTGCTATTTCATGTATTTACTTTTATTTTATTACGATTATATATTTATTTTATTCTTTATTTTTTTAATTAAACCTTTGAAGTTGTTCCTCCAACTGCGGGATAATGAGGGTGGGCGGCTGATAGCACTTTATGCTACTGTACATGCACTATGTATGAAAAGTACTATATAAATAGTGTGATTGATTGATCTATATATAACAGCACCTATATTAATTACATTATTTTAATGACACCTATATATACAACTCCCACATTAATAACATAATTTTTATAACACACACACACACACACATATATATATATATATATATATACACAGCTCCCACATTAATGACATTATTTTATGCACGCACGCACGCACGCACGCACGCACGCACGCACGCACGCACGCACACATGCACACACACACACCTACCTCCCACATTAATGCACCTGCACTTGTCACACATTAAATGAAAGTGAACAAACTCATTTTTTTGAAAATATGAACTATTCAGAAGTGGAACAGTCACACCACACACAAAAGGACGGTTCACACTAAAGACTAATAGATCCCCAAACCCTAAAAAATTTGAAATATATTTTGGAAACAGAAATACGGCAGTTTATTACAAAATAAAATTAGTTATTACATTTTGGACCTTTTATTACAAAATGCAGCTAAACATATGTAGCTACTGTAGCACATGCTAACGACACACGTCCTATTAAACTGGAATAATTTAACACTTACTCTTCCAGTGATGATGCTGTCATTTTTGTATTTAATATTCCACAACTGAATGTTTGAAACCAAGCCAGACTGAGTCCAGAATGGTAAAGGCTTAAATAAATAAATGTACCAGATGGTCCGTGCATCCATGCTCTTGTCATTGACTGTTTGTCTTTCTCGTCTCCTATCATCAGGATGAATAAAAGCAAGTTTGAAGAAGACGATGGCATAGACATGAATGAAATAGAGAAGTTCTTACCTCGTCTGCGCTCTGTAAGTCTCTGTTTAACTGTTTCTTCACAGTCATTTAGTTATTTATTTATTTGTATTTTTGCCAGCTGTTAAATCAGGAGTGTCAAACTCATTTTAGTTCAGGGGCCACATTCAGCTAAATTTGTCGGACCAGTAAAATAAAAATATAGAAATACATAAATAATAATCAATCCCAAACTGTTGTAGAGCAAAAAATGTACATTTACATGATGAAACTGTTCAGCTCTACAAACCATCCTTTCAAACAATGTGAATAGTACGAACAAACTGAAATAAATATGTAATTTTAATATTATTATGCTTTAATTTGTCATTTATATGTGTATATTATACATTACACATACACAAAACATTTAGTAATAGGCAGAATATTATTAAAATTGTACTTATTTCTCTTAAGACATTTCAGGTTGTTCATATTTGTTGTGGTTTTTTTTAGTGAAACTAAATGAAAACATTTATATTTACAAAGACAAAAAATTGATTTGTGGGGATTTATAGGTTATTATGAGAGTGAATTGATCTGAATGTGGAACCTCAACTAAAATTATTAATATTAATGTCATTTTTATTAGGCTGCACGATTCTGGAAAAAATGTGTATCACAATTTTCTTGATAAAATATTTATTTTTCATTAATGAAGTTACATTTTTATTCAACTCAAAATATTTGCATACTTTAAATTTGCATAACAGAATATTTAACTTTTGAACTATCATTTAACTATTGTTGGACTTAATTTAGCCATTCTTTAAATGTAATATGATTATATATTGATAAATAGATAATTATTATCAGCAATCTTAGTTGATGATTATTGGTGTTTTATATAAAAACATCAAAATGACAGAATATCGTTTATGGAATGTTTTGATCTTTTTTATTTTTTAAATCCGTCATATTCTACCGTATAATAAATGGGGCTATAGCGTCAGTGATGTGATAAGTGATTCCTGCAGTTTTTTCTTTTTTGCTGGAGCTGGGTGGTTACGGTGCCGTGTTGTGTATAGCGTCCGTTATAGACGTCTGTTTTTCAGGGTCTTGTTTCGTACCGTTTCTTCATACAGATGTTTGAGGTGAATAAACAGGTTGGTCGTATTGTCCTGCTTTGCTGCTACTGGAGCAGAACACGGGTAAAGTTGACATGTTAGCCTCACGTTAGCTGAGATGCTAACTGAGCTAACAGCTGTTAGGGTTCTGTCTGTGAGCTACAATTTGAGTCGTGACTGGTCTTCAATGGTTCGAAACATTGTCAGTTTAGGGAATAACTATATTTATTAAGGAATGGTCGTTCAGTTTTTAACTAAAGTGTCTAGCATTCCATTTCCAACTTCAAAACGACCGTCAGCGTGACAGCAGTGACACGAAGCACAATAACAGCATTACGTTTTTTCCCGGCTCACTTAATAACTAGAAAAAAGTCCTCTGACAGCGCAGACCCCCACTGGGTTTTCATCCATCTTCCTCATACAGACTCCTCTTCACTCACTCATGCTTCATCTTTCTGTCTTACCTCCCGCTGACTCACATGACATGTAGGTCCACTCATGATTGGTTTAGGAAGAAAGCCTGCTGTTACACACAATCACATGATGTGCAGGTGCATTTATGATTGGTTGAGTGGGGAAGCAACAACAGTGGACTTTACGGAAGCAGAGGGAAGCTGAAGTGTTTACGCAGTCGGAAAAAAAAAAGAAACAGAAAAAACGTCTCTCATCATAAAGCGTATCGTGTGTAGGTGTGAACCGAGATAATTTTTTTCAATATATCCACAGCTCTAAGTTTTACTTTTCACAAATTCATCCAAAGGACCAGGTTGGACCGTTCGGCAGACCAGATTTGGCCCCCGGGCCACATGTTTGACACCTGTGTGTTAAATACTGTATGTTTATGTCATGTCAGTGAACACAACAGAACAACAGTCTGTCACCATGGTGGAAACTGTGCTTTATCAGTTGTTGGACAGTGCCCCCTGGTGGTGGGCTGGAGGTACTGAACTGTGATGCTCTGTTTGGACATGTGTGATGAGATGAGATGTGATGAGATGAGATGAGATGAGGTGTGATGAGGTGTGATAAGATATTCCTTTATTAGTCCCACTAGGGCAGTGGTTCTGAAATCCAGTCTTGATGGTCCAGTGTTCTGCATGTTTTAGTTGTTTCTTCTATCACACCTAGTTCAGTTATTGATCAGCTCTTCAGAAGCCTGATAATGATCGATCGATCTATCTATCTATCTATCTATCTATCTATCTATCTATCTATCTATCTATCTATCTATCTATCTATCTATCTATCTATCTATCTATCTATCTATCTATCTATCTATCTATCTATCTATCTATCTATCTGTCTGTCTGTCTGTCTGTCTGTCTGTCTGTCTGTCTGTCTGTCTGTCTGTCTGTCTGTCTGTCTGTCTGTCTGTCTGTCTATATTTTTTATTTAATTCATTAATGTATTACTTTAGAACTTTTTAAAAGTTGTTTTATTTTATTCAGTTAACATTTTTAATAAAAAATAGAATAATTTTATTTTATATTTTATTTTTTTTTATGATTTTTAAAAAAAAATGTAACATATTTAAAAATTTTTAAAATTGTTTATTTTTCATATTTATTTATTTATTCATTTAAAAAAAAGAATTTTTAATTGTTTTTTTGTTAAAAATAAAACAGAACAGGGGTCTCTCTAAAACATGCAGGACTGTATTTGAGAACCACTGCACCAGGGGACATTCCAGGTTTGCAGCAGCAGGATTACAGCACAGCAGAGGAATCACTTGTAAAATAACATAAATAAATCTATGCTCATTATACATTTTTATTGATTAATTGCACTTGACCAATGATACAATAAAACCAGTGTTTTTTTAAAGTGTGAGACTTGAGGGGAGGTGTGGCTTGAGGTGGAAAAAAAAAGTGTGAACATGTGGTTAGCTAACTGCAGTTCATGCTAGGGGCAACACTTCAAGTCAAAGTGAGAGAGGACCCAGAGTCTGGGGCGATCAAGAAACAGAGGAAGTCTGAGGCTGATTATTTAAAGCTTGGTTTTTCCAGATCGTTTGTGACGATGCTGCGCCCTCACAGTGTGTTATTGACAGAGGCGTTAGCGAACCACAGTGTGTGTTTTTGAAATAGGAAGCTTAAGCCTTTAAACTTCCACTCAATTTTTTCTCTAAAGCCATGAGAAGCGACTTTGTTGTGATTTGGGGCTTTATATATAAAATGTAATTGAATTGAATTTTGCCTAAATTTATTTCGAATGCTGTTCTTGAACCAATTTTTTAACATGCAATTGGTGTTTGATTATATTATAAATAAAAATATTAAGATGATTGGAGGCGGGTCCTGTTAAATAATGCAATAGTTAAAACATTTATGGATATTTATTGATGTTTTGATGTGTTTAGGACTACATTTGGACATTTTTTTTTGTTTTTGTTGGATTATTTTTTGCATTTGTTGGAATATGGTTCCTCTGTGGATAATTATGAGACATAAAGGTTCAGATCTGCTGTTTGACATTTGTATTTTGAACAAATGAGGGATTTGATTAACATTTTTGAGTGACTACTTGCGGTCTATATGTGGAAGTTTAAAGGGTTAATGAATTCTGGATGTTTTAAAATACACAATGGTGTTATAATAAAAGGGGAAAATAGATGTTAAAAGCATACACAGATGTGAAAATGTCTTTAAAAACTGTTAAAAATGCACCAAAAATATAAAGATGTGTTAAAAGAGATGGTAAAAAAAAACATTCACAGATGTTAAAATATATTTAAAACGATGTTTAAAAAGACAAAGATGTTATAATGCATTTAAAAAAGATAAAAGATAAGGATGTTTAAAATATAAAAAAAATGCATGTTTAAGAAATAGTAAATCAAAAAAATTAAAATAAAGGGGTTTATGAAAAGAATTATTTTTATCAGGAAGATTGATGAACTGTGGAGGTTTAAAAATACACATAGGTGTTAAAATATGGGGTTAAAAACATTCACTGATATTAAAAATGTATTTAAAAAATGATAAGATGTGTTAAAAGAGATGTTAAAAAACATACACGTGTTAAAATTTATTTTAAAAGATGTTAAAGTGTATTTAAAAAAATATATTTAATCACATATAAATGGGAAGATATGATCTTTAAAAAATATAATGAATAAAAGAGAGGTTTACCATGTAATGTTAAACCCCTTTTTTCATAAGTCTGCATGGAACATACAAAGTAATAATAATAACAATAATACAAAATAATAATGTGGGCGGGGTCTGAACAAAAGTGGCAGATGTAATAGGACCACAACGACGATGTAGGGTAGTTTTTTTTCTCTCCTTTTATGGATGACAAATATTAATAAAAGTCAACTGATAATATCACAAAATTATAATCGATTATTCAGAAGAACCGACTTTTCAAAATCAAATTAGCATAAAAACCTGATGTGATTGATAAAAAGGTTAAGACATTAAACTGTTAAAATTAACCATATTTTTCTGAATAAACTTTGGCTTTTTCAAGTTAATCGCATGTTTTTGTTTTGTTTTAAACAGTCTATAAGTTTACATATTTGCATAATTTATTTTGAAGGGAAGCTCACTATCTCACAGTTAGAAAACCCCTGCAATAAACAATAGACATGTAATGAAGATGTAGAAGTCAGACTGAGTGTAAGTGAGACTCTGCTGACACCTACTGGACACATGGTGAACTGACCTTTTAAAGTCGTCTTCTGACCCCTGCTGGTGGTTTGACTGTCTGTCATCTAACACAAGGATGGAAAACTCATGTTCTTTCAGGTTCCACATTCAGCCTAATTTGATCTCCGGTGGGTCAGAACAGTAAAATAATAATGCAATAGCCTATTAATGACAATTCCAGACTTTTGTCTTTGTTCTAGTGCCAACCCCCCCCCCCCCCAAAAAAAAACAAAACAAAAAAAATACATTCTGCAAATATTTACACTTACAGAGTGTTAAAACACGAACAATTTGATTAACTTGAAAAAGCAGAAGTTTAATAAGAAAAATATGCATAATCTTAACAGTTTTTCTCCATCAGATCAGGTTTTTATGCTAATTTGATTTTGAAAAGTCCAATCTTCTGACTAAATTGATAAAATTTTTGGGACATTGTCAGTTGACTTTTATTTTTTTTGGAGAGGGAGCATTTTAGTGTATTTTTGGAGCATTCTAGAGTGTTTTAGGTCTATTTTAGCGTATTTTTTAAGCATATTTCAGTGTATGTGAGGTCTATTTTAGTGGATTTTTGGAACGTTTTAGTGTATTTTAGTGGCTTTTTTAAGTATTTTGGTGTAGGTGAGGTCTATTTTAATGTATTTTTGAAGCATTCTAGAGTATTTTAGGTCTATTTTAATGTATTTTTGGAGTATTCTAGAGTATTTTAGGTCTATTTTAGTATATTTTTGGAGCATTCTAGAGTATTTTAGGTTTATTTTAGTATATTTTAGGAGCATTTTAGAGTATTTTAGGTCTATTTTAGTATATTTTAGGAGCATTTTAGAGTATTTTAGGTCTATTTTAGGTGTATTTTAGGTGTATTTTAGGTCTATTTTAGGCGGAAGGGTCCCAACAAAGCGGAGGATCAGGGAGCCCTGTCGGAAAGATCCCCAGTTAATGCAGGTCCTAGTCGGAGCGAGTAGCAAGCATTTCTAATATTTACGTCATCTCATCTCATCCATAAAAGGTTTTAGGAGAATAAAAACATCATCCAGATCTTCTCTGGGTGTCGTTATCCTCCTCGTCCTACGTCTGCTTCAGATTTGCCCCTTTGGTTCAGTTACAGGGTTCCCACAGGGTACTAATAGGTAGTAAATGAAAACATGCTAAATTACGCCAGTATCTGCCATCTAATAAGGTAGTACATTTTTCAGATCCCCTACAACTGGGCCAATGATTTGTACCTTTTCTATTTATTTAATTTTTTTAACTTTTATTTCATAACTCAATGAATTGCTATATTTGGGCAGATTTATTTCTATGTAGCAGATTTGAAGCAGACGTAGTAGGAGGTGGAACAACAAAATGGTGACAACAGTGCAGCAGCTCAGAATATTCCGTACGTACTGTTGTCATGTCGTGTCTCAGGTCACTTCCTGAAGGGGGCGTGTCCAAAGTCAGTCATAATCGAGCTAAGGTTGGCAGCGTTTACATACGTGGAGAAGCTCCAGTATTATCCCGTTAGTCAGACTTCTAAAACTGAAGTGTGATTCGATTATAGTTCGGCTAAGGTCGACGTGGCTTCATAAAGGGCGGAGGGAAGAATTTTAATTTCTCCAAGTGCATTTAAAGTGTCGGGTTAAAGGTTTTTAGGTTTCACAGATTTTAAAGAGTATGTCTTTATTGAGTATTTCCGCTTTTAAGGTTTAAAGTTTATGGTATTACAGCGAAAACAAGTTCCCAGCTTGGGTCCTGAGTCCAAATGAATATTGCAGCTGTGGTTCCTCCACCTCCACACTATGAGCTATCGACCATTGTGTTTTCCAAGGTGATATACAATCCAATTCTTTCAGGGTGTTGGACTTCTCATGAGGTCACTGATGTCTCCTTCCTTTCTTCCTTTCCTATTTTTTTGGAGCCAGAACGTCCTGGTCTTTCACGCTGTTTGAGCTCCAGTGTCTTCCTCTTTCCTTCCCCTTTTGGCTTCTCACCTCTGGCTCGGTGTTGGTCCAGTTTCTCTTCCATGATGGTTTCCTCATTCTGTCGCCCGTTCCGGAGCCAAGTTCACCGTTTCCGTTCATTCAGCCAGGTCCAAATGAAATATCGTATCAACTGTATGTGCTCGGTCGGCTTGGGATCGTTTACATGTTGATGTCAGGGGTCAGGGGTCAGAGGTACAAACTAGGGACTCTTTCTCTCACTGCTCTCTGTAGTAATAAACAGAATAGAATAGATAGTTTATTGATCCTTGCAGGGAATTATTAGGTTACATCAGCAGTACACGATCAACCATAGTGATAACAGGTCAACAACAGGACAGTAAGACAATACAAGAAGATAAAATAATAAAATATATATATTACTTATAATAACTAGGGAACTACAGGCGGTGTTGACGGTTTGGTGGAGCTCATAAAACTAAGCCAGACTTGCAGTGACACTGGTTTATCGTAGAAGTACATTCATCAGATTAATAACAGGGTTATTTTGGATTAATCTGGATTAATTATGATAGACGCTGTCGGTCGACTGTTTTGTCTTTTCTTTTTGAAACTCCCAATTTCACCACAAATTCACAAAGGAACAAACAAAAATATGTGGAGAAAAAAATATACAAAACATGCTAAAGTTCATAAAAATTCACAAAATTTAGCAAAAAAGTGATGAAAATTACACAGGGTTCAAAAGAAATCCAAAATGTATGCGATAATGTCAACATATATGCAAATAACATGGTTAGTCAACGCCTGTGACGGTTTCATCAAAACAAGTGTAAACAACTGTTCCATTGAATTGCATTAAAATTTTAAATTAGATTCATTATGATGAGGTGGGGTAGAGAATGAAAAAGAAAGAAAAATTAAAACAGACAAAAATGGTTAAGTAACAAATAAGGGTAAAAAGGAAAATATATAAAAGATGGAAGTTTGGTCATATTTATTAAGTTAAAATTTTTCTAATATTTTGTAATTGTAATTCAAGATTTTTAGAGAGGTATTGTTTTTGAGTCAGTTTGTTTGTAAGCAGCTTTAGGCAAAAACTGCTGCACCAATTTCCATGAAATGGGGCGGTCCAGAATAGATCCCATTAAATTTTGGTGAATGTAGGTCAAAGGTCACAGTCACCAAACTACATTTTCACAATGATCACAGTTAGGGAAAATCAGGAATGTCCTTTTCATTCCTCTATACACACTTTTACGTATAGCTTTATTTTTTTACTCTCACTGTTGATGCGCATTAACGTCAGAACCTTGAAGGACAAATTTAAAAACTCTAGGTCAAAGGTCAAGCTCACAATAAAGGTCAAAGATCAATTTTAATCTTTGAACAATTTATCTTCAGGGCTTCAAATGTGTGCCTTTAAATTCTACATCACGTGTGTATAGGTTTTAACCTGTTGTTGACCCAAGAGGTCAGGGGTCACTGGGTCAATACCTAAACAACTAAAATGAACTATAACAGAAAAACCAGTGGAGATCGACACTTAGTTACGATTACTGACGGAAAGGAAACCTGACATGGGCTTGAAAATGACGTCATGACCTTTGATCTTGAGTCATCTTAAAAGGTCAAACCCATAGTGTCATGTTTTGAGAGGGAGATGTCCATTCAGAGCAAAGACCTTTGCGAGGGGGGCGGAGCTTGTGGCCGGCACCACTTGTTGTTAGTATTATTATTATTATTATTGTTATTACCATTATTACTATTATTTGACTCAGTGGAACCAAGCACAAACAATCCCATTCTTCGTCCCTCCAGCTACTGTAACAGCTCAATTATTCAAAGTCTCGTCTACATTCCACACTTCCTGCCAACGTCCACTTCCCCTTTCCAGGAGCCAGAATAGACTTCCAAACAGCCATGGGATGTGGAAAAAAACACATCTCGTTTGAGTGTGTGGGTGTGTGAGCGGCTCCGGAGAGAAAGGGCTTCCTCTTTCTGCCCTCGGATTGTGCTGCACCTTCACTGGCCTCTGTGGAATGTCATCCTGAACACACACTCGCTCTTTCAGCACGTCCAGTGTCATGTTGTAACGACACAAGAATGCGAGGGTCACAGGGCCACTTTTTGATCGCTGGAGTCACGCCAGGTATTGCATAGTGCACCGCCTCCAAAAAAAGAAGAACAGTTCCAAGTCGCAATATCAGGAGCAATTCGGAAGACGTGAGTGTTAGCTCACTCGCTGGAAGGTTCTCTTGAACATAACAGGAATACTTTATTGATCCCACAATTAGGAAAATGCTTTGAACTGTAACAGCAGCGGCATTCAACGCAGAGACACGTCATGCTATAACTCAATGAATACTTGGGATTTCAACATGAAATTACATGGGCATATACATATAGGTAATGCGCATCAGATGCAATGATCCATTTGAGTTAAGGTCAAAGGTCAAGGTCACAATTAACTAAAAGGTCAAAATCACATTATTGGTTATAACTCAAGAATGGAGGGTCACGGAACTTTTAGATTGGTACCAAACGATGTGGAATGAAGATTTCTACAATTGTCATAATTGGTGTTATCACCTATGACCAATAATTTTTTAGATCTCTGGAGGTCAAAGGTGATATGTGGCAAAATTAACTTGTCTAACACTGTTTGTGTTTGTCAAGCATAGACATATCACGCTACAAGACTGGATATACTATCATAATATTACATGTAACAAAATGATCAATATTGCAAAAGGCCAAAGGTTAAGGTCCCATTTATCAGGAAGGTCAAAATTACATTGTTGGCTCTAATTCAAGAACGGGTTTTCATCGGAACTTGAGACAAAATAAGGGTGACATTAGGCATTCGCTGCACTCTTCACTGCATTCATCAGTTCATCACATTTACTGGACATTTGAAAAGAACTAAGCAACCACTGCTGTTTTGACATTTTCCATTTACATATTCCCCTAGTTAGAGCATCCATGGCCTAAATGAGTGTAAGATACAAATGCCCAAAACCTAAAAAGTTTCACATCAATAATTAACTTTAAATGAAATCTCAAAAATCACTAGCTTCTCTTCAACCCCCCCCGACATTTTATGTTAAGTGATGATATAATGAGCTAATGGTACATTAGCTCATTATATTCTCATTATTTTATGTTATAATATTAAACATTATTATATTTCCTTTGTTTGTCTTACTATTGTTATCATTAATTATGCGCTGTATTGTGATGGAAGTGAGGTCGAACAAGCCTTATGTTTTTTTTTTTCTGCCTCCATCATATTTATTATGTATAGGCTATTTACTTTGTATATTCTGTTTTATTCATGTATTTAATATTTACTTCCTGTATTCCGTTTTATATATGCAAACTACACAACAAAACAAAAGTTGACGATGACTGATTAATATACAGACTCGCCACCAACAGGGGGTCATGTTACAGAAGTACTGGTCTACTTTACAAACCCACTTGTACTCATTAGACCCACAACCACATTTTTTATTAAACACTTTTAACTCACTTTTAAGGGCTTTATTACCTACTGTTTGTCTTTCTGTCTGTCAGCAGGATTAAGTAAAAATTTCTGAATGAATTTTGATAAAACAGCCTTCCCCAGGATGTATTGGGAGTGTCACAAGGAACACATGAGTAAATTTTGGTGGTGAACCGGAAGAGATCCTGGATTCTGGATCACCTTGAAATGTATTCTTTATTTACCACAATGTAAAATTTCAAAGTGATCCAGGATCCAGGATCTCTTCCGGATCACCACCTAAATGTAATCATTTGTTCCTTGTGACACTCCTAACACATCCTGAAAATGTCATCATAATCTGTTCAGAACTTTTGGCGTAATTCTTCTGACAGACAAACAGACAAACAAACGGACTCGAATTTAATACCTCCTTAGCGGACCTCTCTCCATTCGAAGGGGGAAGGTCTGCCCTGGCGTAGGTTTGTGCTCTGTCTGTTTTTCTAGTTTTTGGCTCCAACACACACCATCAGTGTTGCTCAGTGACATCTGTGACTCCTTCAAAATAAAACAAACTGGCTGTGGGTCAACCAAAGATCCACAGTTTCATCCATGAATCTGCTTTTATTGTTGCACTTCCTGTCCCGCTACCCGTTTGCACTTTAACTTTACCTATGCTTGTACCCCTGAATTTTATTTCTTTTTTTATTTACCCGTCCCCACATGTTTTAGTGGTTTACCCTGTTGGTTACCTGACACAGTACAGGACTGTGTGGTGTTGTGTTCAGTGTAGTAGTGAACAGTAGTGCTGTAGGTTCACCACAGGTAGATACTGATGGACTGTTTCATTTCTGTTTAGAACCAGAGCAGTGATCCTCAGAGTAGGTTCTACGTGAAGCTTTCTTTGGTAAATTATCTTCACTATTTGAATCAGTCAAAATGATGGACGGCCTTCAGAATTTTCCACCATCTTAAAAATAAATAAATAAATAATTCCATCAATGTCAGAATATTTTTGGTCTGGTCTGATTGACAAATTGGATTAACACACTTGGATTTCTCCCTAATACTTCAATGTCTTCCTGCATGTATACAGATTAATGTGATTTATTTTGTTCTTTTACGTCCACACATGTGTAAACATTTAAAAACAATTGAAATTATAGGAAGCCAAAGTTACACAAACGTAAGCGGAAGACAATAACAGGAAGTTTAGGTCACCATCACTACATAATACATACCCTGAAAATCTGAAGATGGACTGGAATGTCTAAACCAAGGTTTTTTCTATTATTGTATTACGAAAGGACATGTAAACTCATCAAATCTGATGATTATTATTATCTGGTTTCTCCCAGTTATCAGACTATATGGCCATGTAAACAGACTCATCGTCTCACAATAGGCTTAGCTTAGATACATATATTTCCAAAAGTATTGTCTCACCTGCCTGGACTCACATATGAACATTTCCATCCCATTCCTATTCCATAGAGTTTGATATAAGATCACTTCACCTTTTGCAGCTATAACAGCATCAACTCTTCTGGGAAGGTTTTTTATTTTATTTATTTATCCAGGATTGTCCCATTGAGACCAAGTGTCTCTTCTTCCAGGGAGTCCTGGTCAAAATGGCAGCAAACAATAAGTTTCAGACAGAGACACACAATAACACATGTCAGGGAGAAATAAACAAATATGACACATAAAGGAGACAGACTTACATAAAACTCAGTGGCTGCTAAAAAACTATGTGGAGTAGTTTTAAAAACAATGACAGTCCTCTGTGTATACATTATAAATTATATTCCTAAAAATCTCCAATGATGGCAGAGAGTCCATAGTCAATAAATTCTGTAAATCATTCCAGAGATATGGAACAAACCTTTTCCACAAGGTTTAGGAGGTTTATGAGAATTTTGGACCATTCCTTCCAGAAGCATTAGTGGGATCACACACTGACACTGGGCAGAAGGCCTGCCTCTGTCTCCTCTCTAATCCATTGTGTGGGGTTAAAGGTCAGGAGTGTGTTCAGTCCAGTTCATCCACATCAAACTCTCTCATCCATGTCTTTATGGACTTTGCTTTGTGCGCTGGTGCAGTCATGTCGGAACAAGAAGGGGCCATCATCAACTGTTCTCACAAACTTGGGAGCATGGAAAGTCTTCTAAGTCTCTTTGTCCAAAATATTTTGGTGATGAAACAGATTTTGAACAACACAGCCTTTCTACTGGTAAGGTGTAGCTGTGTGTACACCTATACATGTAATGAATAGGGTTAGCACGGCTAGGCTAATCAACTTGTTGTATGTCCCTAAAATAATTAGTCCTTAAAACATTAGTTCAACATGCTCCATATTTTAACCCAAAAAACACACCCAGGAGTGATCTCATGCCCCCTGGCAACAACCCTCCCCCCACACACACACTCCCCCACTCTGGAGCCTACCCCACTAAACACTGGTCTAGATCATTTTGCATCCATATTCCAGTTTCTTATTTTTAGTTATTTCTAGTCAATGCATTAATTAATTAATTGTATAAACCAGAAAAATGGAGATAAACAGTGGAAAAAAATATGCAAAACTGAACAAAAACACACTACCAGGACACACTAAAATTGCGCTATCATTATTATATAAATTTATTTACAAGACTTCAGCACAGAAACACAGCTTAAACCTCACTAAAACACTGCTAAAAGCCATAAAAATCTTTCCTCTCTCTCACCGACTACCTTCTGCTGCTTTCTGCTCTCCACCCCTCCCCTTCAGCCACTACAACCATCTACCCTAATGTGTTATAGAATAGAAAGTACAGTTAAAATATGATGTTGCCATTTCTGAGATGGCGCAAACAGTGGATGCAAAAATACGTCACTGTGACAAAATAGTCTTTAAAGGATTAAATACATGTTTCTTTACTTCAGAAATTAAACACGTATTGTCCAGCTGAGTGGACATTTTTGTTATTACAGGAAAATTAGTTCTGTATAAAAAATGTAAATCACGTTGTGTTTTTCATACCTAAAGAACAATAAAAACACTCAGGAATGAAATCTTGACTAAGGCTCCCATCATGCATGCACAGAAGGATTAAAGCCTTTGTGAAGATGAAGTACATGTAGAGATGAACCAAAAGTCAACCAATATAATCAATATAATCAATTGTAGGAGGGAAATTCTGACCCTAATCATCTGACCCATACTCGTCTCAGTGCCACCAGCAGAAATAATCTATTTACCTTTATAAAATGTCATACACTGTGGTCTTATTTCAGGAGGTGACGGAGTTGGGGTCACCTCGGTTACAGCTACAGTATTATTGTTTTTACTTCCGCTCTACAACGGGCAGAGTTTTTGTGAAACGGAGGGGCGCCAGAGACGTCACAGAAGGGTAGGGTGAGACCGAGGAGAAAGCAACGAGTCAGCGAGGAGACATCCGGTCTGCAGCCACTGAACAAAGCCGTCCAACAGGGAAACAAAGCAGGAGTCTGGAGCTGAGACATGACAGACTGCTCGGCCCCTCCGCCTGGAAGTGTACGTGCCGCAGAGCAGGGCCGCCATTGTTAAGGGACACCGGGGGGTGGGGGGGGGGGTTCTGTTGTAGGCGGCCTGTCTGTCAGCTGTCAGTCTATGCGAGGCTTGCATTCCACTTTGTGTTTTCTCACCGTAGTGTCTGGTCTGTTTGTGGACGTGGACGGACATCTGTCTGTCCTCTACCTCAGTGTTTTTCAAAGTGTGAGGCGGGCTTCCCCTGGGGGGTGCCAGAGGACTTCAGGTTAAGAGCAGCGTGAGAAAAAAATAAACCTGATTAAAAGAAGCAACCAAGTGTCAACATGTGGTTGGTGGCAAAGTTACACCTCAAGTGAATGTGAGAGAGGACACAGAGTCTCAGGCAATCGAGAAAACCGGGGAAGTCTGACCCTGATTATTACTCTGCCTCCCAAAATGGGAGAGGGGTATCGTTTTTTTTTTTTTTGTTGCCTGTTTGTCAGTAACTTTACACAGAAACTGCTAGACTAATTTCCATGAAATTATCAGGAAAAGTGCAAGATGGTCCAGAATAGATCCCATTACATTTTGGCAAATGTAGGGCCGAGGTCACAGTCACCAAAAATGCGTTTTCGTAGTGATAAGAGATAGAGCATATCAGGTAAAATATGTGCGAGGGGACGGGGTTTCTTGTGTCTGGAACCACTATTTTAAACTTTGGCTTTTCATAGATCGGCCCTGACCGTGGTCCGGTATGAAACCATGTAAACTCCAGAATCATATAGAAACTAAGCACCAAAGTTTGAAGACTGAGCCACAGGAGTTTTTTGATAGGAAGATTTAGGAACTGTGGATGTTTTAAAACACACATAGGTGTTAAAATATGGGGGAAAAAATGTTAACATACACAGATGTGGAAATGTACTTAAAACACACACAAAAGTGTTAAGATATGTTAAGGGACATAAAAAAAAAAACATACCCAGGTGTTAAAATATATTTAAAAACTGCTAAACTAACACAAAAACAAACATATAATGAATTTTAAAAAATAAAGCTTTTTAAAGTGTGTTGAAATATTTTTAAGCCTGCATGGATCATACAAAGCAATAACAATATCCGTATCATTACAGTACTAATAATGGGGGGGGGGGGGTCTTTGAGTTGTTTGAGGGGAAGCACACTCTCCCACCCTTTGAAACCCCCTGCTCTACCTCATCTCCCTTCACTTCTTCCTATTTGTTTCCCGTTTCCTCTTACCCTGTGATCCCCATCATTACATTTAGACCTCCCCCATCCTCCCCTTTGGTCTTCCCCCCTCTATTCTTCAAACGTCGGTGAGCAACAGAACAATATACAGGGGGTCATAGCGACCGGTAGCCCCCTCCCAGTGGTCTGTTCCTGCTATTGTCCCCACTCCTACTGCCACTTGGCTCCTAAACTCTATTAACTGCACACTTTGGAGCTTAATCACCACTGTACGCTGTGATGTCTGGTCTGGAACATGGGGGGTGGGGGGTTTACACGCATGAAGACCGTTTACTGTGTGGGGAGGGGGATTAATGCTACAGAACTGTCCACTTACAGTTCCTGAATCAGTACGTGTATATGCACTTAGAGAAATTTGAATTATTGACTTAGTCTGGCTAAAATCAAAGTTTTAAAGGCCATGTTTACACCTTAGTCAAACAATAACTGAATTGAACTGAAGATTGAGAAGTCGAACTAACCAAGTCAGATAATACAGTTCTAATCAAGCTTATCCATACATGTAAACACTGCCAAGTTTAGCTCAACTAATGACTGGCCTGGACACGCCCCCTTCTGTAAGTGACCAGAGTTACCATGACAACATGTACACATGCATGTGTTGTTTTGAGCAGTAACCACGTGTGTGTGTCTCAGTGAAAGTGAAAAGACACTTGGGTTGAGATGACAAAAAAGAAGAGTGATGTGAGGTGAACACCATGGCGACAGCCCATAACATTACACTATGGAGACACCCCGATTGGTAGAGTGAGTCCAGTGACTGAAGGGTCTGCAGTTCGAATCTTGGCTCCAACTGTCCACATTTCGAAGAATCCTTGGGCAAGACATTGAACTCTGAATGACTCTCAGTAGGTCTGGCAGAACCTTCCATAGCAGCAGCACCTACTGGTGTATGAATGTGTGTGTGTGTCTGTGTGTGTGTGTGTGTGTGTGTGAATGTGCGTATCTGTAAAGTACTTTGAGCACCATGAAGGAGGAATACTGCTATTAACCATAATGCTACACCATGCAGGGCTCTCCCCAGATGGTAGCATGGCACCTCCTTGCCTCAATCAAATCACCTCCTTGCTTCCAGCATTGTGCTCATGAGTCCTGTCAGCTCACAATGTTTCAAGCATTTAACAGGCCACTTTCTGCATAAAATTTTCTGTAAACAACTCCATATCCCTTGGTCGTTCCAGGAAATTCAGATGAGACAACACGAAAACCAGCGAGTTTATCAACAATAGGTAGGTTTCAGTCACGTAACTATGATGACGTTGCAATTTCAACTGGAGGGCAGGATGTAGCCATGGAGAATGTTGCTATTGAAGAGAGTTCTTATTGTACAAATTTAGATCCAGTGTCGAAACACAGATACATACAGTTAGTTAAAAAGATTATTGGACGTGACCCGTATCTTATGAAAATAAATGAGCTTTCGACAGAACCCAAAGATTTCCCAACAATCAAGGCTGTTAATATTATTAACTACGTGGTCCTGCAGACATCCTACTGCACCAGCAGCAGATGAAAGCGTATAAAAGTTTAGAGTGATATACCTTTTTGGTCAGCGGGTGTCCATAAACTTGGTTTCAAAATTGTTTAGTTTTCATTAGAGTGAGTGTTTGATTTGTAAAGATGCAACATCAGGATGTATTAGATGTTTGTTTACATTAGCTGCTGCTAGCCGCTAGCAGTAGCAACTAGTGTCAAACATGCAATGCATCATGATGGTTCTAGGTAAACCATATTACAACAGTGAGCATTTAACAACAATCTAATTATATATTGCACATCCACACAAAAAAGTTAGCGGCAGACACAGGCATTAGCACACTCTGCTCCTCCCACAGATTTAAAATCTACTTTTTACAGTGTTTTTCTCTGAGCTTTTTCCATTTCCCACCTTTGTGATTGGCAAACTGAACATTGTGCGCTGATTATGTAGCAATGTGACATCACGTGAAATCAAACTATTCCAAATAACCTGCCACCCCACTATGAGTTTGTCAGTTCTAGCCTGTAATGGAAACGCTCTACATGAGTGTCGAATGCAACCAAGTCATAGTGGAAACACGACATTTGTTTGAAACGCAGCCCATGGAATAAAATGCTTACTGTAATAATCATCCATATTTGAAAATTAGATTGCGTGCATGTGTGAATCGAATCTGCGATCTTTTAACGGTTTTTCGTGCAGCCCTGCTTCCAGATATTGGTGATGGCCTTGGGTTATACACACCATCGAGACGAATAATTCTTCATATAGACACAAGCATCAGGCTTTATGATGTCGGGGGCAGATAAGGTGACTGTCAATGCAACATGGCACAGAGAGCCCATATGATTGAAGTCTTTTTATCTCTCAGAAATGTGGCTGGAACTGAACTGTAATCATATGCAACCTGCAGTAGTTGTGGCATGATTACATTTCCATAGGGCACTACAGTTTTTTTGCAACAGTTTTTTTTCCCTGATACTTTGATCCCCCAGTGGCTCCATCTCCTCCTGTAGGGGAGTTCTTTGATGCACCTGTCTATCTGCCTGTGCTCTTTTCTGGTCCTAGTCTCGAATCACTTATTAAATGAGACATGGATGTCAGGGCTTCACATCTTTGCCTCTTATCACCCATCATCCATTATACCCGACTGTGGCAGCTTTAAATCTCTTCTTTCTGTTCCGCTGGCAGGCATCAGCTGTGGTGTTAGTTACATGAAAGGCCTAAAGCAGGGATCACGGAACATATACAAGCAAATCCTCCGATGCAGATAGGTTTTACAGAAAGACAATTTGAGTAATGCTTAATCTTAAGTTGATTTGTGACATAAGTGAGCTGGATGCTGCACGTAAGAGTTGGAAGCACAGTGTACCAGCTACTGTTTTTACCAGACACGTCCCCATCAGGATTCTTTGACTCTGACTCCTTTGATTTTGAGGCATCGGCTGATGTCGAGTCCCCATCCGAAACTTGTATAATTTTTTTTAAAAAATGTAGCGCGACTAAAGAGATCCAGGGTGCGCCTTTGTTTAATTCACCTAATTTTTATTTAACCTCTTCCACTGTCATGTAAACGCCACCCAACCTGAGCTCGACTATGACTGGCCTGGACACAGCATGACAACATGTTTATCTTCAAGATTTAATTGTGCCCTATGTTCCCGCCCAGATCACTTCGGTCACAACATTTAGAACTTCTGGACCCCCCATGAATCAAGAAGCGTACCGCAGGTGGCAGATCGTTTTGTTACCAGGCTTCAGTCCTTTGGAACAAGCTTCCTATCAATGTTAAACAGGCTGACACAGTTAATTCTTTCAAATCACTGTTTAAAACTTACCTCTTCCTTCAAGCTTTTGAATAATTACAGCTCATTTTGTTGTTGATGGTCTCCTTTTTTATTTATTTTTGTTAATTTTGTTAATTTGCTGTTTTATTTATCATTTTTGTTGTGAAATGTTATGTTAAAATGGACTTTCAATTTACAGCCCTTTGGGGCAGCGGTGGCTGTGATATTGGGCTTTACAAAAATAAAATGATTTGATTTGACATGTAATGAATCAGAGTTTACAGTTGAGACAAAACAAAATGAGCTGCTGCATCATTTGTATCCATTATCTTCTCTGGCTGTTGTCATCCTCCTACTACGTCTGCTTCAAATCTGCCGCTTTTATTGAGTTATTGTTCTTCTATGGTGCCAACCGGAAGCATATGCTAGCGTAGTGCCACCTAGTGTCTGGGAGTTGAACAATAATTAAATTCTCTTGTTGCACATGTAAACTGAGATTTCTCAGAAACTCTGAGTTAAAGGTAGGGTAGGAGATCTTGGAAAATGGTTCCTGCAAGCTATGTTTTGAAAGTATACACACCCATACCTCTTTGTCAGCCCACCCTTCGAAAACCACACCTTCAAAAATACACCAACACGCATGCTGTCTGGAGCGATCACGGAGTATTCACGAGAACTCAACATCAATTATCGCCCTAAATAACAAAACAATAAGTAATATTCATCAGTTTGTATCACGTGAAGCTTAGCTAACAAAAGGTTTAGAAGCATGAAATGAACACCATGGGAAAACTAATGGATAATGGACAATAGTTTATGGTGTTACACCAGCAGTTTACACACAGTGTTGGGAACTTAGCAAAACCTGCTGGGACATTCTGTTTGGTCAATTTCTGACATTTTCTAACTGACAGGTTGAATTCGATACCCATAACCGATTAGTATGTCGAAATATTATATAATCATAATGGTATCATAGCCACCATGGCATTGGTTTCGAGCCCCCTTTCCTTTTTCGGTTGACGCCAGCGCTGGAAAGCCGTAGCGATTACCACCCTTGTCCTGTTCCGTTCTTTGCTCACCTTCCTTTTCACTTTGGTTTTGCTGCTGGTTGTCGTCTTTTCCGCCATAGCTGTTTATGTGAACAGGCAGTAGGTGGAGGGAGGGGTGGGGCGAACTGATACTTGATGGGCCTATCAGCAAATCAACCGTAAAGATGATCAGTACAATGATTGGCCGGAATTTTCCGCTAGTTCTACCCTCTAGACTGGACTCAAACATTTTATTTCAGTGTGTGTATGGGATCATGAAGAGGTTTTCAAGCAATGTGGTAAAAAAAAGTTCCAGAAAAAGATCTCCTACCCCACCTTTAAGTCCTTAGCTCCATTACTGACAAAAGCTCAACTTAGTTGTGCGTGTAACCGTACTGAGTGTTGATATTCATTAGGTTTAGCCTCTTCCATTAGCTGTCAGTGCGATCAAGATAGTATTATCAAACTGGATATTGTGTGAAATGTCGGCACCAAAGTGGAAAGAAACCATAAAATGTCATAAACTTGTTATTTCCAGGGACAGGTCACAAGTATTATTAATTTAAGCTTAGTATGTGTGTGTCAAATGCCTTTTTATGCCACTGGCACTTCCTCTTTTGGATTTGACATGCTGCCTATCTTGTATTTACAGTCTCTCACATTGTCATTATGACTCTCTCTCTCTGCCTCTTGCTCTCAACAACCTGTCTTCTAATGCCACCCCTGGGGCACTTTAAAATTTATTGCTCTTGGCCAAGGGCCCTTACAACATAAATAAGCTGAAAGAAACAATGGAGCGACTGAACCAGCGTCGGACCAGAATTGTTTCCCACTAGAAGGAACAGGAAGATGCACACTTCACTTTCTATGCTATTTCACAGAAAGTACTATTCTAGTTTTTCTGTTTCTATTCTTCACATTTCTATCCCTGCTCACTTTTCTCATTTCCATACTTTCCGTCTGTGTTATTTATACCACTTTTCAAAGAAGCGGTTATGAACGGACCAACAATGATAGAAAATAGGGATACACTGATAGATTTTGATACAGATCAAATGTATCTTCTCATCTTTTTTCTTTTTTTTTCCTTTTCCCCTTTTTTTGTTTTCTTTTTCCCTTTTTTCTATTTCTTTTCCCCCTAATTTTTCTCCTTTTTTGTTTTCTACCCCCTTTCTCTTCTTTTTCCCCTTCACCCCCCTCTTCTTTTAGTCCTCTTCTTCCTTCACCTGCCAGGGAAATGGGAGCATATCGGCCAAAGCAACAGACTGATACCAATACAAAAAAATAAAAACAGAATGGAAGTATCAGTCCAATATATCAGTTCTCATGAATATAAAACCTAGGTCTGTGACTTTTTGGAAAACATCAGCTTACATACATTAGCACATATAATTTGCTCGTAAGTCGTATAATATGCAGTTTGGAGTTGGTTAACACTAATGTTGTGTTTGCACTAGTATCAACTTAACTCAGGTTGCTTTGAATAGAAGTACTTTATTGATCCCACAATTGGGAAATTGCTTTGTACCAGCAGCAACGTTCACATACTAAGTAAAACAAACAGAGAAAGTGAGGTGCAATGGCATAGTAAAGTGTAAATACTAGGGATGCAATGATTATCCGATACGGCCCTGGACGCCTCCCTCGGGAGGTGTTCTGGGCATGTCCATCCGGGAGGAGACCTTGGCCCAGGACACGCTGGAGGGATTACATCTTTCAGCTGGCCTGGGAATGCCTCGGGATTCCCCTTGAGGAGCTGGTGGAAGTAGCTGGGGTGAGGGAAATCTGGGCTGCTGCCCCCATGATCCGGACCCAGATAAAGTAGATGACAATGACTATGAGTATTGATACGCCATCATGCATGTGCATAATCTGAGTGCATTGGTAGAGAAGCTGTGAGTGAATTAAAAGTTTGGGATGATATCACGATGCATCGGTTAACATTTGTAGTAATTAAAATGTGATAAGTTCAACAGAATATAATTGTATTTGCACTTAAAAGGGTTTCTTTTTCTTTGAGTAAAGTTTTTCTTTTCTATAGACCCTCATTAACATGTGCCATGGATGTGTTCACTGTACAGGTTAATATGATCTCCATGGATACACTGTGGCACGAGCGTCACAGATGAAAACTGTGAAGTCTGAATGTGAATCTGACAAAACACGTGGTTTATAGACATGTACTTCTGATCAGTTGTAGCTACTGGCACCATAGCTACTTCCTTTAAACTGTGATATGTGTATCCAACAGCACATCCTAGAATACCTTGTGTAGGTGTCTCTTAAAGTGACACAACCTTTTTTAATTTATACCTAAATTACAAATACATTACTTGTATAAAAATAATCTGAGCAGATGTTGAGTGTTAGAAATGTGTAGAGAAATGACTATAAACACAGTTGTAACTTTTTCACTGAAGTATGTGATGCTCATGTTCTGAAACTGAACTAAAGACACTTTCATGGTCTTATTTGATAAACAAATAATAAAAAAAAAATCCAACAAATAATTGCTGTTCATAAATGGAATTGAATCAGAATGGGCTTAATCGTTCTGTATCATGATTTGAGTGTGAATTGTACAACATCATGAGGTGCCACTCATGTATCTTTAATATAACTAATCATAGATGCTGTATCCAGATGCGTATCGTATCAGCCTTGCAACTAAAATTCCCAACTTTAGTAAATATAGACTATAAAGTGCAAAGTAATGACTTTTAGGTACTTTGGATATTATTTACAGAAAGTGCATAGTGTAAACAGTAGAGGTGTGACGAGACACTCGGCTCATGAGACAAGACATGAGATGAGGTTCACAAGATCGAAACCAGATTTTAAGAAAACTAAATTACAAATTTTATGAATGGACAACAGACATTTATTTAACTGATTTTATAACTCTGTAAGCATTTACAAAAGTGGTAGCTTATGTTTTTAATACATATAACATTATATTATGTGGAAGAATACATGTTACATGTGACTTTTTTTTATCCGTCCCAAATAGAATGCACAAAGACTGAATAAATTCTGCATCGTTTATCTCTGTAAGAAAAAAATTGTGCAAAAAACAAAAAAACAAAGAGCTGTCCCTGCTGCAGAAACTTAAAGTTGCTGCACACTTGTATGCACTGACATTTAAAGTCATATAATTATAAATATATGGGTGCTGGAAGTTCAGCAGATTGTTCTTATGCTCATAGGGATCCAGCCCTTTGATTCCCTGTATTTTTTTCCCATACCGTGTCTTTGCGGTTGGATTCAGTTTTAGTTTGTATGGTTCACTGTTGTTTTCATTAGCCCACTGCATTGTCGATGTTAATTTTGGTGTCAAGGGTTTGTTTTTTTTTCTAGGATGGTATTGATGGCTCGGACGATGACACTTCAGTGTTAACGTGAATTTTTATTTAGACGAAGTCCAAAAACCCAGATGAGTGAGTGCAGTATTTACAGTGCAAAAATTACCAAAAAACCCCAGGAAAAAGAAAAAACTATTTACAAAATATCTCAAAACACTATAAAATAAAGGTGGTCTTAATTACCATACAAAAAAAACCACAACCACAGTATACTTCAACTTTACAACTCCTCACCTTTACTACATTTGGCTTTTAATGAATTTACGTGATTATTTATGAAGCGTATAGATAAGCGCTATGTTGTATTCTATTACTTCTGTCCTTTTCCGTATATGATCTAGTGCTGACCGAAGTCATTCTGGCTGCTTGCTGGATAACAAATCTCACGTGACAGAATTTTAACATGACAAGAAATCTTGACAAATTACATCAATCTCGTCACACCCCAAGTAAAGAGAAAATAAAATTTGTGACTCTTTTATTATACAATGTCATAGGTTTTGGGAGGGAATGATTTCCTGTATCTTGGTGCATTTTCATTTCAAAAAGGACCCGGTACCATGGTAACCCAGTACTAGATCTTTGGTATCCCGTCCATCAGGCTTCCTAACGATACTAAAATGTGACGTGTAAACAGCACTGACACTGACACTGGTGGCGTCGTCTCTGTATCATTGCATTATCAGTAGATTTGTTCATTACAGTAGAACAGAGTGATAAGTTAATTCAGTCCACAACGCAGTGATGGCAGTCCGTAAAACAACACCGTCGTCGGTCGTGTAGGTTGAGACATTTCTGTCTTTGGTGGTGGACAAAAAAAAAAAAAAAAAAAAAAAAAGAGCATGAGCTTGAAGGTGCCTCGCGATGACACCCAGGTAGTATAGTATAGGTAATAGAAACGCTCTCGAGGAATAGTACCTGGTACCTGAGCCGATACCATGTAGCGGAAACGCGGCATAAATTGCTCCTTCCTCTGGACTCGATGCTTGACAGTCTGACACTGTAAAGTTGTTCTCAGAGGACGCATCCAGGCTAGCCCTCACCCTGTGACCCTGGAATGCTACAGGGCTTCTCAACTTCCTCTTAAGGCGAACTCCTCATCCGAGTGCGTAATGCAGTAATGAGACATCCACGGCTTGTCAGACAACACCCAACCTATTTGTTATTCAGTTGTTCAGGAAGCTGTAACCCATGCTCTGTGCGACATCAAAGTCTTTCCTCCAAAGCTGGCTGTGTGTATTATTCTCCTCCATCTGAAATCAGCCTGAACACCTTTATTCCACTTATTCTTTTTCAGATGTATTCCCACACATGCACATCTAGATCTGGAAAAACACACAGCCACTCAGCACCTTTATATCCCTTCATATAATACAATACAAACCTAAAGAGACAATGTTTGCAGTGTATCTCCAGTTCAAACTGTGTATGTAAATGGTAATGATAGACCAATATATCAGCAGGCTGATATATAATTTGCGTTTCCCTGCCAGTGTTTACTGATAGGTGAAGGAAAAAAGAAGAGAGGAGGATAAAACAAAAAGGTGATGAAACAAAGGAAAAAAGAAGAGAAAGGATGGAGAAAAAGATCAAAATGAAGGGAAAAAAAGACAAAAGAACAGAATAGGGAGAGAAACCAAAAAGGACAAAAAAACGAAGGAAAAAAGAGAAAGGGGGAGTAAAAAAAGAGAGGAAATGAAGGGGGTAAAAGAGACAGAGGAGAAAACAAAGAGAAAAACAGAGGGGAAAAGGCGGGGTGACAGAAAAACAAAGGAAAACAAGAAGAGAAAGGGAGAACAAAGAGGAGAAAATTAAGAAAAAGTGAGAAAAACAGAAAAAGGGGAGAAAACTTAGGAAAATGCAAAATTTAGGAAAAAAGAGAAAAGGGGAGCAAAAAAGGAGAGAAGATTCAGGAGAAAAAAGGAAAAGAGAAGCGAAAAAAAAGAAAGGTGAGGAAAACAGAAAAAACAAAGAAAAAATGAAGAGAAAAAGGAAGAAGGGGGAGAAAAACAGGACAGAAAAATGAAAGAAAACAAGAAGAGAAGGAGGAACAAAAAGGACAAAATTAGGAAAAAGAAGGGACATAAACAGAAAAGGGAGAGAAAATAAAAAGGACCGTATAATGAAGGAAAAAAGAGAATCGGGAGCAAAAAAGGAGAGAAAATTACGGGGGAAAAGAGGAGAAGGGGCAAAATGGATGGAAAAATTAAGGAATAAAGAGGAGGAAAGAAAGGAACAAGGAAATGCACTAATGTGAGCAGAGTCATGTAGAGTGGAGCTGAGCCCATACTAGTGGAAACACAGAATTATACTGGCATGTTGAACACCAACTGATTTAAGCTAACTAATGACTGCATACGTTTGTATCCACACTGCTTGGTCTAATTAGCACACAAGCTGACAGATCATATTATCTAATACAAATATACTAAGAGTGTGGAGACTGTAATTAAGCACAAATAAACTTCATGGCAGACTCCTGTGACAGTCTTATTAGTGGAAGTTCATCAACACAAGTGCAGTAGAGCTTTCTGTCACAGAGAAAAATACATTTTATTGATCGGTCTGTGAATATGCGACTTGCCATCTGGCCGAGCTGTCCGTCAAAGTCCACATGCCAACGCGTTCCAAACACCTGCCACTCAAAGCAGCCACGCCCCTTAATTACATCTAGCTTTAAAACGCAAAGTAGGATAAATAGGTTGGTTATATTTTTTAAAAAATATATAAAAATGTGGTAAATATCAATGCTATTTTTGTATTAATGTAGACATGTTTAGTTCTATGCAGTTAAAT
>CM035794.1:73396942-73471942 GCA_020466265.1 Siphamia tubifer | reverse complement strand
CTCAGAGACATATTATGCTATAACTTAATGAATACTTGAGATGTCACCATGACGTTACATTACATATACATATAGCTAGTGTGCATCATAGCTCGGGAACCAAGGGGGGGTTTACGGACATAGGCTGTTGTAAAAGATTGTGGGTGTTTTTTGGTTTCTACTACCCTCGTATAATAATATCTGACTGCACAACCTTGCGGGGCAACTACTGGAGTGATGCTACAGCCCAAAATTAAAAATGGCCACCATTGGACATGAAGGAATATCAATGTTTGAACAGATAAAAGGTCTAAATTGTGAGATAAAAACTGATATGTTTGGATTTTTCTTACAAAAATGTTTTGCCCATGTCAGGGGGTACTTGACTAAAATATGTTTCTAAGGGGGTACATCACTTTAAAACTGCTCTATGTCTAAGGCCTATTTTCCGGGTCCAGTAGCGTTATTGCAAGGTTGTGCACCTGGATGATGATCTTAAAAGTTTAACCTTTCCAAAAATACCCCACAACCTTTTACAACACACCATTACAGATTTTGGAAATTGGAAATCTGTAAGATAAACAGTTCAATAGTTCTATCCAAAATTCAAGTTTGAGCTTTACTGTGACCTTCGACCTACAGTCTTCAAATGTGTCCTTCAAGGTTCTGATGTCAATGCACATTAACAGTGAGAGCAAAAAGAAACTGTATGTAACACTGAGTATACAGGAATGCAAAGGAAATCCCGATTCGTCTGATCTGATCATTGTGAAAACACATTTTGGTGACCTTGACCTTTGACCTACATTCACCAAATCAATCTGGACCACCTTGCACCTTTCCTGAACATTTCATTGAAATTGGTTCAGTAGTTTTTCCACAAAGTTGTTGACGAACACACAGACAAAAGCAGAACCAAAGAAACAATACCCCTTTCCTCTTTTAGGGGGCGGGATAACAATACCCCTCGCCTAGTTTATATAATATAGTACTATAATACTATAACAATATTATACTATTATGTATAATACTATAATATTTTGTATTTATAGCACCTAGGTTTAGTAAAATACAGGCTAAAGGAGTTTAGGTAAATAATGCAGCACACATTATATCAGCCGTGTGTGTGTGTGTGTGTGTTTGCTGTCATCTGGTTACCATTTGAAGGCAGAATTACAGCTAATGATATCCTAGAGGAAAACTACAGTAGCCAAACATGCAACCATTCCTCTGTTTCTTTCTTTTTACATCTCCACCTACTTTTTTTCTCTTCTTTTCCAGTGGCAAGAACTTAAAACTTAAAATCTGGAGAAAAGCTGCAAGTTTGATATTAATACTTAAGCCTTTTTTTTTTTTTAGATGAAGTTCCCTCAATATTTCAGGGCAAAGTCAAGTCTTTCACTAACACACAGGTTAAGTGCACCTTTGCATGCTTTTTTTTTTTTTTTTTTAACTGTGCCACACAAATACAGTACCCCCCCCCCCCCCCCCCCCCCCTTCCCTTCATGCATTTTCAGTCTCTCACATCTGGATTCAATCAGAATCCAACAATCTCTGTGCAGGCTCTTTGAGTTAGCAGTAGGTTAGAGCAGTGTCAAATAACAAGCTTTTAAGCTGATTTGAATATCTGTGTGCTTGTGGAAGTCTGAATGTACAGTTCGGCTACATAAACCTGGCTCATTTAACCCTTTAACCCCTGAGACTTTAACAGTTCCATTCAAAAATGTGAAAAATAAGCAACAAAATGGACAACAACAGCCAAAAATGTTTAATGAACCAACAAAATAATAAGGAACATGAACAAAATAAGATACAAATGGCACAAAAGGGAAGAAAAAATATAAAATACAATATTAAATATAGAAATATAAAACAAAATAAGGAACAAGATTAACAAAAACTAATAAATTTTCACTAAAACATAAATTCACTTTGTTAAAAGAAAGTAAAATGAAGTAGAAATAAATAAATAAATAATATGGCAATTTGGTTCCAGTAGTTTTAGTTTTGGCTTTTTCTTTTTTCTAAATGTGTTTTTTTGACACCTGTTTATCTCCAAATATCAGATCCATGAACAAAATTCAGTAAAACAGTAAAGAAAACGGTATTTTTTTCTGAATATTGAAACTAAACCATCCTTTCAGAACGTGTCGTCGCTGACCTCTCCAGGGTTAAAGGGTTAAAGCTAGGTTTTTGTTGTTTGGGGGGGGGGGGGGGGGGTAGAGAAACATGTTGAAAAGAAAAAAGTGCATTTGACTTTGGAGTTGTTTTTTCTTTTTAATCCTGTGTGTCTCTTTGTGTTTGTGGATCGTGCAGTCAAGCTGTGACAACACCACGCCTGTACAATGTACTGTCAATATGTGCACAATGTCAGTATGTCATTGTGGATTAGACACAACTGTCTTGACTCAACTCTTATTACTATCGCCACATGAGGGGATTGCACTCACATTTGTCCGTCGGCCCAGACCTCAAAAATTGTAGCACATATCGACTTGATCACACACAGCGTAGGTCTGGGTTTTTCACCACTGGGAGAACTTTTTGACGTCTTTCACCATCTTTTTCTCAGAGGTTATTGGTCTGAAAAAAGAATCGCACACACGCTGCTTCACAGTATCTCTCAACATGATCAATTTGTTGTTGATCCAGAGGGTGATACCGAACTGAGAGCATGTTTTCATGTTTAAGCCTGTCCAAGAAGGGCAACAACTGAACTGCCTGCCTTGTTTTCTTTGTGTTCCTCTCTTGCCTGTATTGTGGTGTTGGTTTTATTTTATTTTTTTTGTGTTTGTTTGGCTTTTTTTGGGCCCGTTTGTTTGTTTGTCTGCAACTGTACGCAAAAAACTACTTGATTCATTTGTATGAAATTTTCAGGAAAAGTTACAATTAGTCCAGAATTGTGGTGAATGTAGGTCAAAGGTCAAGGTCACCAAAAATGTGTTTTCGCAATAAGAGTTAGGGCAAATAAGGTTTCAATCCCTCAAACTCAGTTTTACATATAGCTTCTTCTTGCTCAACCTGTTGATGTGCATGAACATCAGAACCGTAAAGAACGAAGATTAAGACTCTAAGTCGAAGGTCAAAATCTAATTATTGATATCACTTGTGTTTTTAATTTCTTGGTATGTCAAGTTTGGTATGTGGATGTGAACATAAGTGAGGTGAACTGGTCCAAGGTACTTTATTTTTTTCATATATTATGTTAATATGAAGTTAATCCATAGACTGTTTTGTGGAGGGGGTGGGATTAAATAAGTTTCACTTCCTGTCTGTCTGTCAACAGGATTACGCAAAAATTTGATGAAACTTTCAGGAATGATAGATAATGGGTCAAGGAAGAACCTGAAGGTCAAAGGTCAAGATCTAACTAAAGGTCAACAGCTAAAACACATCAGTGGTAATATCTCAGGATTCAGACAAGATAGAATCTCATGTTTTTTTTAATTCACGTCATCTCACCTTCGGACATCAGATGGGTCAACACCTATGGCTCGATTATGTCATGTTTTGACGTCATATGACACCATATGAAGCCTTGGCCGAGGTCTGCTGTCTCTGACTGCCTTGTATTTTTTTTTTTTTTTTTTGCAGTTTTGTGAAAATGTATTGAATTTATTTTTCTGTTATTTATTTCATATCTAAATTCTTTTTTAAATCAAACTAATCTGTAGTTACTTAATTTTTCAGTACAGATGCATTAAAATTGGTAGTTTAAAAACAATATAAAAAAAGTAATATTGATAATTGTAATCGGATGATATAAGAAAATTAATCAGGATTTTTTTAATTTAATTTTTTTGTCTTGTTTTCAGTAGTGGGGACACAGTGGGATTGTTTCGTTTGTTGCATATTTGAAATAATTAAAAAAAATTCAAATTTAATTAAACTATTCATTACAGAGACTTCCAATTAGCACCAAAATGCTGGTCTTTCAAACCTGCATCTTGTGTGTATAGATTTTGACCTATTGTTGACCCAAGAGGTCAGGGGTCACTGTGTCAATATTTAAAAAACTAAAATTAACTATAAAACAAATGGAGATAAAGAATTAGTTACTATTATTGACAAATAGGAAATCTGGTATGACCTTCAAAATGACATCATGACCTATGACCTTGAGTGACCTTTAATGGGCAAAATCAAGGTCACATGATTTTAAATGGTTGTAACTTCAAAAAGAGTAACAATACGTACTCAGTTACTATTGTTGACAGAGAGGAAACAAAATGGCATCATGAACTTTGACCCTGAAACGTCACACCCATGGCCTCTCATTTTGAGAGGGAAGTGTCCATTAAGAGGTCAAATATTTGCAAGGGGGCGGGGTTTTTTGTGCCTGGCACCACTTGTTGTAACTTATCTCTTTCTGGAAATCAAACATCTGAGCAGAACTGTATCTGACTTCCATCAAGAGAGAGAAAAATGGGTGTTGAAAAAGATGAGAATTCTAGTGTTACAGATGAGGAGACGAAAGAACAAGTGAAACGTCGTCTTTCCACAGACAACAGCAGAACAGCCTCAGCTCAGACGTCCTCCAAACTGACTGTGCTCATTGTTTTTTACACAATCCACAGGGTTTGAATTCTAGGGACTTGTTGTATCTTCAAGAATTTGCTATTTCATCGTGATCATTGACACTAATACTGATCAACCAATATGGATTTTTTTGGGGACTGATACCGATACCTAAGTTAATGTCCGCTGATATTTCCATGCTAATATTTGGAGCCGATTCAGATTTTTATTTTTCTGTCAAATGAAAACTAATGTTGAAAGTCTTCTTTAATTTAAATATAATATATAATATAAATTTTGACAGTTAACTTAATAAATATTAGCAAATGTACATTCCCCCCTTTTTTTGTTACTTCCCCCACTTTTTCTTTATTTTTTCTTCTTTTTTCTCTCCTTTTTTCTTCATTTTCTGTATTTATCTTTTCCTTTAATTTTTCTCTATTTTTGTTTTCCCCCTTTCTCTTCTTTTTTTTTCCTTTTTCCCTTCATGACTTACTCCTTTTTCTTCCCCTCCCTTTTCCTCCTTTTTAAAAATCAAATTAATCACAGTGTTTCTTTGGATAAATTTCAATTAATCATGATCAAAATACTTTGTCGGTCAACTGTGCTCTCTCTCTCTCTCTCCCTCTCTCTCTCTCTCTCTCCCTCTCTATTTTTTCTACTCAAATTTCTCCCAAAATACACAAAAATACAGTAAGAAAGGAAAAATTCTAGAGAAAATGTTTCTAAAAGTCCACTAATATTTACAAATAAAGTGGTCGACACAGTACATATGTTTCAGTGTCATCCTTCTTGGAGGTGAAATAATGAAATAAAATTTATAATAAAAATGAAAAAAAAATAAAATGAAAAAAAATATATACAGTATAAAATAAATAGATAATTGCAGATAACAGATGTTGCTCCTTTCTGGCACCGAGCCTTGGTTTTGGGTGATTTTCTCTTGTTGGTTTTGGGTGATTTTCTCTTGTTGGTTTTGGGTGATTTTCTCTTGTTGGTTTTGGGTGATTTTCTCCTGTTGGTTTTGGGTGATTTTCTCTTGTTGGTTTTGGGTGATTTTCTCTTGTTGGTCACTCATTTTTCGGTCTTGTTACCAGTGACTCAGTCCAAACTGGTTCAGAATGATTGTGATGTGCTCAGTGTTTGTCAGGTTCTATTGAAATTAAATGAGAAAATGTTGAACTCATTCGTCTCCTTCATTACAGGACCTGTCATATAACTACTACACACACGTACTATTGCGACGTCGACGCTCAAACAATATATCGTGCAGCTCTATTTCTGATGATTATCCGGATCATTCTCAAAATTCAATAGGGACTCACTTGGGTTTATACTGATCTCCAGAAATAATTTCAAGAACATCCACCCATACGGCGGAGGTAAAAAATATGAATAAATATGTAATTAAACATGTTTATTCAACACATTCAACTTTAAAAAAAAACTGTAAACAAGGTTTGTTTTAGATTTTTATATGATTGATTAATCTAAGTTAACGTGTTTAATTTTGACAGTCCTAAAAAATAGTACATGTCATTGCTTGCCGGCCAATATTTCAGTTTATCGTTACTGTCGACTGTATTTTTTTTTTTTTTTCTCCTTCTGTTTGTTTGAATCCTTTCATCCACACTCTTCACCATGTCCAGTATGTGCCTACACCATCGTGTCTTGGCACACAAACAGACAGATCTATAGTTAGTCCATGGCATGTATGTATCACTCTACTGTTACATGTTACCTGGTAAATATGCAGCGCTGGTCCTAGGCCACCCGTAACTATGGTAACGGCAGATAGTGATGCTGGGTGAAGGTGGTGGTGGGGTGGTGTTTTGATTGGCGGGCCTGATGTTTAATGGATGATAGGCGGTCTGAGCTCATTTTCACACAGAAAGTACACTGCGTAATAGCTAATTTGAGCCAAATATTGTGCCGGTACACACATTGACATTTCCTCCGGAGTGTTACCGAACTATTTTCTCATCTCGCTCCATAGTCCATGTCCACCTCTGATGTTTCCTCCCTCTCTTATCAAACTCATTACTTTTAATTGCTCCTTGTTTTTCCATTATTATTATTATTTTTTTTTCTCCGCCGAAAGACCGGTCCTAACGACAACCTTTTCCATTATTTTTCCTCTTAACAGGTCTTCCCACCCCTTCCTAATGAGGCTGAGATCGCGCACACCAAAAAGCTTTTCCGACGCAGGAGGAATGACCGACGGTAATGACGCATGCAAGCTTTTACGCACACACATACACATACTATACACACGTATACACACATATCTCAGCGAAATGGAATGGGTTTTTTCTTTTTGTGTGTGTATGTGTGTGTCTGTCTGTGTTGATGTCAGCCAGTCCTATATAGCCTTAACATCTCTTCCCAGCCAAAGCAATGTCAAGACAGGAATGCACGCTCCACACTTCACTGTAGTTCGGAAAAAAGAGAAGGAAAAAAAAACCCACTAAGGAGACATTCAAGGCTTTTTCTTTTTTAACCTCTTACCAGCTTTACATCCAGATCCCGGTACATTAATGACATTATTTTAATAACACCTATATATACAGCTCCCACATTAATGCACTTGCACTTGTCTCACATTAAATGAAACTGAACAAACTTCTTTCTGAAAATATAAACCATTCTGTAGTGCAACAGTAACACCACATACACAAAAGGATGTTTCACACTAAAGACTAATAGGACAAATTTGGCTCCTCTTCCGTTTTGAAGGCTGTCGTCTGATCAGTCATCTTTGAATCTGGACAAATGTAGTGTCATTTTCCTCAAAACACTCCAGTGAACATAATCCAGTCAAGTATTTAGGTCCAAAATACACATAATAATGGTATTTTGGTACCAGAATACTAGTTTGGACTTTATTTTATTTTACTGATAGTGGTCATTTTATATGGGACATACTTATTTTCTTCAAGTTTTTCTAAAATATGTGTATTTGAAGCATTGAACAGTTACTAATTTTTCCCAAAAATGTTTCCACTTTGGAAAAATTGATAATTCTCCAACGTTCCCCTGTGGAAAATGCATAAACATAACTATAGAAAAAATGCTCTGAAACTGACATTTTTACAAAGAAAGTTCTCGACTTTGAACTGCAAAGTGTCAAGACATTGGTCTGTTAGTAAATGGTGTGTTTAAGTCCATATCTACCAAATGCAGACATATACACCCTGGTTTTCACACAAAAAATGAAAGAGAGGGGGACATTTTTTTCAAATATATTAGTGTCTGTAAGTCTACAGCTTTTTACTTGTTAAATAAACAGTAAAAGTGAGTGTTTTAGTCCAAACTACAGGGTGTTACATTACAAACATTACATTACAGTACAAAGAGCCCATTCTTTTTCTGTACTACAGTTGTAGAACGGTTGACAAACAGCTGTAATTTTAAGTTGGAGAGGAATTTTTTTCGGGCAAAAATCACCCCGGAATTAGCCTAGCTGTTGCTAGCGGTAGCCTAGCGGTAGCAAATCTAATTTGCTACAGTAGTAGTCTAGTTATGCTCAATGTTACTTTTGGCTAGATTTTCCTGAAACTGACAGACGAATCACAGTGAAGTATAGTCAGAGGGCGGGTGTAACATAGTGACGCTGCAACTATTCAGAGAGAAACAACCATAGAAGAAGAACAACGGGTGGTGATTTCCTTTTATCAAAGAGGAGTGAAGAATGTGAGAAAACGACAACAGTCGTTAAGCTCCATATTGTTTAGGCATTTATAACTTTTCCCGGACTCCTCCGTGAACTTTCCGGCATCTAACTACGTCATCTTAAACATTACACTGATTGGTTGTAGTGGTTGCATACAGAGAGGTTTGAAAGACAAACTTTTAGCCCCGCCTCCCCTAACTATGAAGTGTTCCTAAACCTATACATGCCTATATTGGCGGCACGGTGGCTGAGCTTGCAAAACCCTCCAGCCAGGTAACTGACCATTAGCCTGGTTCTACAGCTGGAGATGGGTCCCCAGGCACCGCCCATGGCTGCCCAGTGCTCCTTACAGGTGGCCCAATGGCATGAAGGATGGGTTAAATGCAGAGGACAAATTTCATTGTACAATGTATAATGACAAAGTACTTTACCTTTTTACATGCAATGAATAGGGATAGTGTGGCTAGACTTCCCTGGAATAGTAAAGGGTTAATATGTCATTCAGCAAAGTTGGCTGCACACACTCATCAGTCTTAGTCCACAAAGCTAAAACTTTCTTTTCCTTTCACTGATTATGGATTTACATGCAAAAAAAAAAGAAACTAAACTGTAGTTAGCTTTGCACTGGCAGGGCTCTTATACTTGTGCACAGTGTAAAATGTAATTTCACCCATGTCGAAATTCATTGAAAAAAATGTCCTTTAAAAGGGAAAAAAAAAAAAAAAAGTAACTGCCTCTCATTCTCTCGCTCTCTGCCCTGATGTCACTGGAAAACTGTTCTTCAGTTGCTAAGAGACAAGGCACAGAGAAAATATTTGGGTTGTATTTGTGGTTAAAAAGAGGAAATTTTAGCTGTACCAAATGGACAAAAACACTTTCATCCCTGTTTTTAAGCACAGGGAATAATTGGTTCTGACCAGAGCTATTGTGTTGGTGTGTATTTTGTGTAATGGGCGCTGCACAGGCCTGGAAAAAGGAAAAGAATAAAATGATTTACTAAGACCAACCCTTTCTTTTTTAATGAACTAAAAAATGTTAACAGGAGACCCTTCCAGTTTCTAATACTCACCGCTTCAAGACAGTTATTTCCCCTCCATGGCCATGCTAACGCATCCCATTGAGTGTTTCAACATCTTTATTAATATCTCAAGGTAGAAACTGTCTGCAGCATAAGATTCAGTGTGTTCTACACCAGAACGCCGCGGCCAGTCTTTATTGTTGCAGCTCCATGGACATAAAACTGTGTTATAATAAACTGTTCTTACTATACGTTAACGTTTTCTAGGGTTGTTTACCAGGGACTGTCATACAGCCGGAGACAACAGAGTTAATGTCATATGCCTCCACGTTGAAAAGAAAAAGAGACACAATAACACAGGGGCGTGTTTTCCCCGGAGAGATGGAAATACAGGGGCGAGAAAGAGATGAGGTAGAGGATAAGATGAGTGGAGGAAGACATGATTAAGGGAATGACTTTAACTCAATAAGCAGAGGGAAAACCAGAAAGAGACATGAAGTTTTTCCGAAGTGAATTCAAGTTATCTTTAGATATCTTGTGTTTTGGATTTAGTTGTTTATGAAGCTTAAAGGTGGGGTACAGGATTTTAGAAAACCCCCCCCCCGGAAGCCACACCTCCAGAATAATGGCACATGCGATACTTGTTACAGAGGTTTACCATCACTGCACTACAGCAACAACAAAACATGTAATCCCCCCCCCAAAAAAAATACTACATAAAAATTGATATGTTTAAATTTTTTGCAACCTTGGATGTGTCAATAATTCACACCGACATCGGTTAATGAAGCGGAGTGGGTTCAGATGAATGAGAGAGAGATATTTTTGTAACTAGGTCAACTGTTCAGAAATACTTAAGATCTGTCTCCAAGGGTGCGTAAAATGCACACCTACGAAACCAACTATTAAAGATTGTATATTTTATTTTTCTGTTAATATTTAGTTTTTCTGATCTAATTGGATTTTATTTTTGTAAGTTAAGGTCAACACTAATCATAGATATAAATCATTTATTTGACATTTTTTTAACCCTTTACTCTATTGATCATGACTAGTGATGTGACTTTTGGTCCAGAACACTATTTGAAATTCATTAGAAACTATTCGAAAATTGAACAGGTTTCCACGACACCCCCATGAAATGAGTAAGACTTTTAATTTTCAAATCGCAACAACCACAGCCGACACTATATTTAATTTAACTGTCGCGGCGGAACCTGTTGAAACAGCTGATTTCAGCTACAATGTCGAACAGATTTAACAACAATAGTGACATTAATCTATGTCAGGTTTTTATTTTAAAAAATGTTCTGTGTGGAGGCGGCTGTTGAAAACGCGCTCCGACTGCACATACGTTGCGAGCACAGACAGCCATGCGCTCTGCTTTGTTTCTGTGCTTGCAACATTTTTCTCTTGCATTTGTTTTATGTGTTTGTGTTTGTGGTCGTGCATCTTTCTCGTGTTTGTAGCATTTTGTCGATGCAGTGCGTTTTCCCCTGTCGGCCACCGTACAAGTCAATACAGCATTCTTTCCAAGTGAAACGCAATGCAAGTAATGCAGCATTCGAAATTAGTATTCTATATTCAAGTGTGTCATGAATATTTGAAAATCATGTCCCATCCCATGGCGTCACCGTTACCTATATAGGTTATTTTTTTGCCAGCAGTGGTTTGTTTGTTGGTTTGTTGGTTTGTGGACACCAGGCATGTCCAAACTATTCCACAAAGGGCCGGTGTAGCTGCAGGTTTTTGTTCCAACCAAGTAGCAGCACACCAGACTGGACGCAATTAATCAGCTGATTTCAGTCTTCAGAGTCGATTGGTCAAACTGTGAACTCTGGGTTGGTTGGAGCAAAACCCTGCAGCTACACCAGCGATTTGTGGAATAGTTCGAACATGTCTGTGTACAACATAACTCGAAAAAGCATGGATGGATTTTGATGAAATTTTCAGGGTATGGTATGTTTTCTAGTATACAGTATTTCATTTTTCTGCTGTAATTTTATTTTATTTTTATAAATCAAGGTCAGCCCTAATCATACATATCAAATAATCATTCATTTTACATTTTTAACCTTTTAAATGATCTCTATTAAACATGATGTTACTACATTTTAATGCAAAAAAAGAAAAAGTTGCATGATTTATGCCTTAATGTCTCATTGGTCAAAACCAGTGGTTATAATGGAAGTCATAGTGTGTTCTCAGCACCATTCTGGTCATTTTTTTTTTTTGTTTACAAAGTGAACATTGTATTTGGTGTGCAGAAGTCAAAGTCAACTTCATTGTCAAACATGCCATATGCACAACGTACATATCATTTTATACCAAGATTATTATTATTCTAAAAACAGAAAAAAAAATCACTTTGTTTACTAAGACAAAAACTCAATGAAACCTCAGTGAATAACGTAAGAAACTAAAACAATTTAGAACTGTAGGTAAAATTCATATGACTCCCTCTTACCCCTGGAATAACACCTAGGTAATAAAGTAATATGTATAAGGTATATGAATATGAAAAAGTATAAATATAAAAGAGAATAAAAGATCAAGTCTAAAAGAAGTGTTGAAAATCCTGTGAATTCTGACATTATATAAAGTCAGAAAAAAATAATATGACGCTTTTTAACACAAAGTGTAAAGTGTTCATAAAAACACCTGCATACTGGAGGGTTAAATACTGAATCAACTCTTTATATCTATTATATATATTTTTTTCTAAACTGAATTATGTTTGGTGTTTGTTTTATGTCTGCACTCAGTTTGTTCCACAGTTTTACTCCACAGATGATCATTCGTCATTTCCGAACAAGGCTCGGTGACACAAAGCCTTATCTTCAGTGATTTAAAAAAAACAAAAAGAAAAGCAGAAATAAATCCTGATTTTGCCACAAAAAGAGAAAAAGGAATAAGCAAAAAAAAAAAAAAAAACACAGTGTGCAACTCGGTGATCGTATTTAAGCGCAACAAAGAGAAACGGGGAGACTGCGAGACCGAGCAAAAGAAAAGTGTAGGCTGGCTGTGGCAGGAAGGAAAAGAAAAGGGGAGGTAGTGCATGTGTTTCTACTTTAGTAGGCACGTCAAGCAGGGCTGAAATTAGTTGTGATTTACTGGAATGTGCTGCTTACCACTTGCGGCTCCAAAACAGCAACAGAGCTTAACATGCTCCTTCTATTTGTTCTTTCATTTAAAATGCACAGTTTAGGTTCACATGTATTCATAGCACGATTGCGGATGATTAACTTTCAGATTTTACTTGACAACGATGAGCTTGACTAAACGAGCAGCAGCGAGGCTCATTAATTCAGTTTGGCGTGTAGGCATTCTTCATTCATGTGCTATAATATCCATGTTTTGCTTCATCTTCTGGCTGTGATGACTCAAACATACTGACTTTAATTACATATGTTCATTATACATCCAGGGCTCAGAACCAAAGGGATGTTTCACCAAATGTACACAAGGACAACAGCAGAAATGACCGCAGTTTGATCTAACTTCACTGTACTGACTTGAATCTTTAATAACACTTTGTGCACCCATGACTAATGTCCTCCTCAGACCCAGTAAGTAAACATGTTCGCCATCTTACATTAAATAATTGACTTAATTGGAAATGGCATGATGCAATGTTGTTGTTTTTTTTTTAATTTTCAGATGGATTTTTGTTTGAGAGTTGTAATCAAACCCCACAAAATATACACTATGGAAAAAAATGTGGAGGAAAAAAATACACATCATGACAAAAAAATAAATAAAAATTAAGCGATGACAAATTCTAAACGTATTCAAAAAATCTTCTAAACTACAGAGAAAAACACCAAAATATGTGAGAAAATATCCAAAACAAAAATATTATCATACATTCAAATAACATGTTTATTTGATACCTGGCCTCATCTCGTCATCTGAACCCACTTTACCCTCACAGTGGTCACTGGGGTCACTGGGGGCCTAATGCAGCTACAGTGGTCGAAGGTGGTGTACACCCTGTATGAGTCACCAGTTCATCTCAGGGCTGATACCTGTTATGTTAATTAATCTCCGCAGAGACATATCATGCTATAATTCAATGAATACTTGAGATATCACCATGAAATTACATGGGCACAAACACATAGCTAATGCACATCAGATGCAATGATCCATTTGAGTAAAGGTCAAAGGTCAAGGTCACGATTAACTACTAGGTCAAAATTACATTGTCAGTTATAACTCAAGAACAGAGGGTCACAGAACTTTCAGATTGGTACCAAACGATGCAGAATGAAGATTTCTACAATCCTCATAATTGGTGTTATCATGTACAGCCAATAGTTTTTGAGATCTATGGAGGTCAAAGGTGACATGTTGCAAAACGTCTGTTACATTGTGTGTCAAAGATAAACATATCATGTTAGAACTTAATAAATACTTATATAGTATCACAATATTACACGCACTAATGCATATATATATATATATATACACACTTATAAAGAAATTATCAATTGTCAAGGTCGCATTTAGCAGAAAGGTCAGAATAACATTATAATTGGCTCTAATTCAAGAACTGGTTGTCATAGAAACTTGAGATTGGCACAAAGTAGGGGCGAGATTAGACATTCTCTGAATAGTTGCGTTAATTTTTTTTATCAGATTAAACAAGGTGATGGATTGATCTACATTATGCATTAATTTGTACAGCCTTAATTTATATACATACATATATATACTGTATATATATATATAAAATATGCAGGGTGTGATTTATCAAAAAAAACTGATTTTTTTTTCACAGAAAACGACTTGTGTTGGATGTTCTGACCCTCATTCCCACATGAATAACATAAATGACGCTCAAATTACTGAATGAACATTTCAGATCAACAGTTTTCTCCAATAGCGAAGTTCATGTGGCCTTTTTGTTACCCTGTTGGGGGGGGGCATCTGGGACCATATAAGTGGCGTTCATTTGCTCATGAATGGGAATTGGGGAAAATAAAATGGGGTCATTTTTTAGTAGATCCATAATAAATTAATAAAAGAACCAAACTATAGAATGTTTCTTGTGACAGAGAAGTGTGTGATTCAATCGCTATTTCACAGAAAAATAAGGTGTAGGAATTATTTGAAACTAAAGACAAGTTCTTTACTGCAGTAGTGTATGTAAACTTTTGACCACAACTGTATATATTCTTATTCTTTTATAGCACTGAAACTCTCATCCACTACAGAGCACACAATACACTGCTGGGCCTCAGAAGGATATTTTGATTTATTCATGGTATTAATTTTAAAAATCAAAAACCTCAAATGCACCTCTTTTAAGCACCACCCTTCACTGTATTCTGAATATATAATAGGGATCTAACGTCACTGTACTGATTTCAGTCTTCACTAACCCTCCATACACCCATGAGTAATATTTTCCCCTATTCAATATATTAACTTTAAAAAGAAAAAAAACCCAAATCCTCAAATGCACCATCATTCGATGTATTCTGAATATGTAATAGAGGCGTCTGGTGGTTTGTGAGCAAACCTTCATATTGATGAACAAATGATAATCTGCAGTGATAAAATATTCAATAAAAATCCACACACCAAGTTAATTCACTTAATGTTATTCAGTAATATATACAAATATTCCTCTGCACCATTTGACCATCTGGGGGATTGGATAAAAATGAGACGCATGTCTTAATAATAGACACGATAATACATATTGTTAGACAAATGATTAATGGAGTTTAACAATTTGATTATTAATAACTCAGTCTGTTTATGCCCTTTTGCAATCAAGTAGGCCTGGGTGACATATCAATGTTATTGATTAATTTTTTTAATATTTTTTTGCAGCCGATTTAAATAAATGAATAAAAAATAAAAACTCCAGATTTTTTTTTCTTCTTCATATGGCGCTCAGGAACTTCCAGAACCCCCCCCCCCACATCCCTCCTCATGCTTTCAGAATACTGACGCACACAACGGTTAGATTCACGCACGCTGTACAGCAACAGTTGGTGCATTGCCGTGTGGAGCTCCAGTCCGGTTTGGGCTCATGATCCAATACTGACTCAGGCTTGTACCCAGGCTCCAGTCCACTCATAGGTCATAGCTATCGCACTAACATTTATAGTTTCTTGTAATTTATGTCATTGACTAAACAATTTTCTGTTGAACTTTCCATCCTAATTTTGCTAATATAACTAGCCTTGTTTTAGCGTAATTTCCTGTACTAGTGCAAAGATAACTAACTTAGCATTAGCTTCATTTCCTGTACTAGAGCTAATATAACTAGCCTAGATTTAGCTTAATTTCCTGTACTAGTACTAATATAACTAGCTTAGTTTTAGCTTCATTCCTTGTACTACAGCTCAGGCTCTGAAAATGCATGAATCATGCAAGAGGTGACATTGGAAAAGACTGTTTTCACAGTTCAGTTTTCACCTGTTGAAAACTGTAGACCCCAGGTGTGTGTTGAAAGTATAATAACAGCTGCACATTTAATTCAAGGAGGGAAATAAACATTACTTTTGTTAAGGCTTTGATATAATGAAAACAAAACATATTTTGAGTATTCTGTATTCTTTTAAAATCATTGTTTTTTTTAAAAGAGTAAAAGAGAGTAAAAATCTGAGATTTTATTTTTAGGCCATATCACCCTACCCTACAATCAAGATCTTTGAAGTCCAAATTCAATAATGCTTAAATTTTTAGAATAGTATGATATAGTGTTAAAATGTTTTTACCTCTCGCTTTGAGGATCTGGGCAGATTTGAGCTGTATTTTACTCTGGATGTTTCTGGCAATTGAAAATAACTGTCTGCACAAATGAAGGTACTTTATTATTTTACCATCAAATACGTAGCAGATGCACATCTCAAACAAGTTTTGATTGTCTGTTGTAAAATTTGGAAACTTTTTCACTAAAACTAGAGAATCAACTCTTATCGGTCTGTCCTCAAAATGGTTGACAAGCAGCGGACAATGAACAATTTTCAAGTGCTGACGGAATGTAGGTGACAGTTGGTGTAGTTTTAGTAGATTCTGGTATGTAGAATTAAAATTCAATATCTGTTTTAAGATTCAACATGGATGTTTTTGTAAAAATCTGTGTAGTTTTTACAATTCTATAATATCTATTTCTACTAAAATACACCCTAGCATGGGCAGCTGTGGCTCAGTTGGTAGAGTGGGTCGCCCAATGACCGAGAGGTTGATGGTTCGCGTCCCGGCTCTGGCTGTCCACATGTCGAAGTGTCCTTGGGCAAGACACTGAACCCTGACTTAGGCCCCCAGTAGGACTTATCGTAGACCTTAGAAACCTACTGGTGTATGAGTGTGTGTGTGAATGGGTGAATGAGAGGCTAATGTAAAGCGCTTTGAGCACCATGAAGGTGGAAAAGAACTATATAAATGCAGTCCATTTACCATACAACAGTAAGTAATGAGTGTAAACAAGTAGAAGTGAATCCAATATGAGTGGATACATCTTTCATGTTGCTGTATCTTCTATGGCTGGAAGTCTGTGAATCAGACACGAGGCTCCAGCAGTAGTTTCAGCAGCATCACTGGTGTAGACTTTCATTTGGAACAAAGTGCCTCCATCTCACTTATATCCTGGTGGAATCTAAAACCATGTTCATTCCACACATGGGGGGCAGATTTTCAGGAAAATAATCGGAAATTAACTTTTAGTGAGCAGTTGTAACCAAGTTTACATACAATGCAACAGAAATTCCAAACCTGGCTGTATAAGGCTAAGAAATTATTGCATTTTTTTTTTTTAAATCATCATAAATTTCTGGTTCAGATACATGCGTCACACAAATATTTACTGTATAGTGTAATTTTTTTTGTGTGTGTTGTCAAACAATGCCACTCATGCTTGTCTGCTTCTCAGCCTTCGACATGTGTATTTCAGTCTTAGAATAAGGACAGGAAATATTGTGAAGATGCAGACAGTGTGTGGGCTGAATCGTGTCCCTGCACAGTCCATTAAAGCAGTGTGTCACGGCCTGTCCGAAGCTTGGGCTGATATTATTGACTGTGTGGTCACAGGCTTCCCTTCCCCCAGGCCGATCGATTTTTCAGTCTGGGTCAACCAACGGTCCAACGACTCCTGCATCCACATCCACATTCACACAGCCATGCACACGATTGATCATGGACATCTGACCGACTCCCATTACACTGCTCTACAATTTTTTTTTTTAGAAAGTGTCTGCTTCAGACATTAAATGTGTTAAATCTTACATACTTTAATAAGGTGAATCAGAAAATAAATGACTTTAGTGCTGGTTAGTTCATGTTTTTTAATATATATGATGGTGTGTTATTCCACATATATGCTGGTTTATGTACATGTATACAATGGATTAGTAAATATTCCACTAGAAAGAAACTGTAAAGTGAATGGATCATAATGTGCAGACAGTGTTTGAAGTAGATCTGACACTAATATTCCTTTGCACTAAAACCTAGAATTTCACATTTTGACCTCAGACTTATCTTAGAGACTTGAGCCAATCAGCATTTAAGACTTGAGTTTTCTTTATCACTAATACACATGGTAAAATTTCATTAGTTTTATTCTGGAAGCTTTTTACTTGTAGACCAGTGTTATTGGGAGCCAAAAATGATTTTTTTTTTTGTCAAATGTCAGAAAATCTTTAATTACAATTAGGAAATAAAAATGGTGACAGTTCAATTAATACATTTAAATTTTTTGCATGATTTATTTTACTGGTCCGGCCCACTTCAGATCAAATTGAGCTCAATGTGGCCCCTGAAAGAAAATTAGTTTGAGACCCCTGTTGTAAAGTGAATGGATCATAATGTGCAGACAGTATTTTGAAGTAGATCTGACACTAATATTCTTCATTTGCATTAATAAAACCTATTCTACTGTTCATTCTAAGAATTTCACATTTTGACCCCAGACTTATCTTGTAAACTTGTGCCAACCAGTATTTAAGACGTGAGTTTTCTTTATCACTAATACACATGTGGGAACATTTCATTAGTTTTATTCCAGAAGCTTTTTACTTGTAGACCAGTGTAATCACATTAACCTTTTTTCAGTTCCAAATTCATTCTTTACTTCCTGTAGATCTGTGCATGCACTTTCAATGTAGTGATCCACCTGTAGACTGAGCTTTTTGTTTTGTTTTGTTTTGTTTCCTCTTTTATCCCGCTGCTTATTTCCACGTTTTTCTTCTGTGATCTGATCTGAATTGCAAAATCTTCCTGCTTTTTCCTTCAAATTTTCCTGCCACTTTTCTTCATGCGCCCCTCCATGCTTTTGTATTGGTCCATTTTGGCACGCACTCCTCTCCTGCCTGTAGAACGGTTGATCAGTTCACCCGAGACCAGTTAACCATACTTCTGCCCACTGGCCCTGGGGGGAAACGGCAAGTCTCAGCCAGGTTAGTGACACCATAAGCCAGTGTTCTTCAGCCATGGGATTGGGACCCCACGTGGAGACGCCTGGAATTTCTAGTAATTTATAAAAATCTAAACCTTATGAATAAAAACTAGAAAATCACCCTGAGAGCACAAACCTCCGCCAAGGCAGACCTCCCCCTTCCGAATGAACAGAGGTCCACCAAGGAGGTTATGTTTTTGTCTGTTTGTTTGTCTGTTAGTTAGCATGATAATTCAAAAAGTTATGGATGGATCTTGATGTCACAAGGAACAAATGATTAGATTTTGGTGATGATCTGGAAGAGTTCCTGGATTCTGGATCATTTTGAAATTTTACATTGCGGTAAATAGAGAATACATTTCAAAATAATCCAGGATCTCTTCCAGATCATCAAATGAAGAGAGGTCCACCAAGAGGTTATGTTTTCACTGGAGTTTGTTTGTCTGTCAGCAACATTACTCAAAAAGTTATGGATGTGTTGGAAGTGTCACAAGGAAAAAATTCCAAAGATTTTGGTGGTGATCCAGAAGATTCTGGATCATTTTGAAATTTTACATTTAAATAGAGAATACATTTCAAAATAATCCAGGATCTCTTCCAGATCATCACCAAAATCTAATCAATTGTTCCTTGTGACACCCGCAACACGTCATGAAATTTTCATCAAGATCCGTCCATAACTTTTTGAATTATCTTGCTAACTAACAGACAAACTCTGGCAAAAACAGAAGCTCCTTGGCGGACCTCTCTTCATTCAGAAGGGGGAGGTTTGTGCTCTCATTTGTTCCTTGTGACACCCCCAACACGTCATGACATTTTCATCAAGATCCGTCCATAACTTTTTGAGTTCTCTGGCTAACTAACTAACTGACAGACAAACTAACTACGGCAAAAACATAAGCTCCTTGGCCGAGGTAATGAAAAGAGAGAAAACTGTAAATGACAAAGCAGGAAATGAGAGTACTGATGGCATCAGTTATCCTGTTTTATTCTACATACTCATATTTAGGACTTGTCTTTACAAATATAAACATTTGTATTGTAAAATATTAAAATATTTTGGCGGAGGTAAATATATGCTGAGTTGAGCGAAGCGATGACAATAGACATTGACGAGAAAAAAAGGTTTTCAGACACTGTTAAAATTTTTACACAATCTGAAATTATTATCATGAATTACTTGTGAAAAAGTCTTTGTTGTGTTTTAAAAATGCATCAGACAGACACAATCCAATGCAAAATATGTTTATGTTTATTGGTATAAACAGCACATACCGTAAGTAAAACAAATTAATGTCTTTTAAATGTCACTTTACAGTCTGGAAAATACAGTCACCTTTTGTTTCCCCAAATGTCATGTAATTTCCTATTAAAAATTAGTGTGGACATGTAAAAAAACATCCAAATATCCGTATGGACACGTCCATAGCGTCCATATGCAATTTTACGCCCATGCCTGTGTTCTACATGATAATCTCCTGGACCGAAGATGGTGTAGTATTATGGGCTGTGATCATGTGAATTAATTTATTAGCACATTAATTAATATATTGTTCCATATATTTACTGTCAATGTATGCATCTATATTTTGTAAAATAGATGTGGGCCTGATGATGATGATGATGATGATACCCCTTGCAACTAATTTTCTAGGGGTAGGGGTAAGTTGAGAATTTAGACTGGGTTTAAGACTAATAAAACTCAGGCCTGAAATATGATTAATATACTCGTGATTGCAATGAGTTAAAGTCAGTTCCTCTTTTGATGATGATGCCAGACGACCTGTTTCTAAGTAACCAGATATTGTGAGATGAAATTTAATCAGCGCCTCCATCGTTTATCCTTAATACAAACATCTCCGTGGCAGTAATGTGACTGATGGATGGTCAATCCGAGCCGTACTCAACCGACTGCGGAGCTCTCAGTCATTAAATATGATTAACATTTTATTACTGTCTCACCTCCCCGCATCACCAGTACATCAGCAGGACGTCTTATTAGAGCTGAGCCTAAACTAACAGCTATGACACAGATCAGATTAATCATCACAGGAGGAAATTGTTTGTGTAGTGGAGAGATGGATTTTATTCGCGAACTCTCAAGTTCAGCGTCGAGCCATCCGCAGCTTAGTGACAGATCCTGAACGCTCATCTTCTGCAGTTGCATTAATGACACAATATCAAATTGCTTTTCCATTGGATATATGTGCAAAACTTACTATATTATTATTATATTTACTAAATGTCAAAGTAACAGAAGTGCATAATGTCCATTTTTTTTCCACTAAATCACAAATGCGATGATTTGTTTATATAGTTTTGCGAGATGACACGAGGAGTCACTCCATAAACATGGAGACAAATGTAAATATGTTGTTTTACAGATACAACAATCCCCCTTGATCTCAAGAATCAAGAATCTTTCTTGTCATTACGCAAACACAATGACATTTCATTCAGCATCTCTTGGCTGAGGACACACAATAGGATGGTTTCACATGACGTCACATTGCTATGTAGTCAGCGCGCAATTTTCAGATGGAGGACAGGAAGTGAAGCCAAGTGAGTTTTCCGTTGGGAAAATGTCTGTGTTTTGTGTAGTTTACAGCTGTGCCAATCATTCTAACTGAGATAAGGAAAAGTTTTTTTGTTTTTTTTTTAGAGTACCAAAGATTGTCATTCATAAAGGTGAGAAATGGAAAAATATCACAGAAAAACGGCGCAAAAAGTGGATTTTAAATCTGCGTTTGTAGTCGGGAGGAACAGAGTCTGCTAATGCTAATGCCCGTGTCTGCAGTGACCACTTTGTCAGGGGTATGTTCGAAAGCTAACTTTTGTGGACGTGCTATATATCATTAGGTTGTGGTTAAATTCTCATTTCACTGTTGTAATATGGTTTACCTAGACACATCAAGATGCGTTGCATGTTTGTTGACATTAGTTGGTACTGCTAGCAGTTAGCAGTAGCATCTAATGTCAACAAACATTTATAAATAAAACACTCACCCGGTGAAGACCAAACAATAATTATTGCTGAGCCTTTTGGTACTGAGGTTGTGGACCCACCCGCTGAAAAAAACGTTCTATGGGGCCGTTTACATGACGACGATTGCGGCTAAATACGACAGCATATTTTATCAGAAGTCATTTCATTTACACAAAACCGACACTGTCAGGGTGTGAATACACACAAATCTGAAGATGTGTTGGGCCGCATCTGTGTCTAAATGGCAAGAAAAGCACATGTTCACATTGCGTGCGTCTTTACAACACATATGTTCACGTCACATTCATACACTGAGCAGGTAAAGCAATAAACGTGTCGGACAACCTCGATCCCACAGGTCTTCCAGCTTCACTAGCAGCTTTATTAAATGTACAGGAGTCGTTTCAGCTATTGTACAGACATTACACGCATTCCTGAACAGAGACAGGTGTACAATTACATACGTCAAAAACAGAAATGGACATGTCGGCGGTCTATCACAGTACCAGATAGCTGACCTGGCATGCATATCCAATCATATTTCACCTACTGTTGTGTCTTCATATCAACAAGGATTTCCTCCTGAGTACATTTGTCTAAACGTGGATGAAAACCTGAATTAGAGATGCCACTTTTGCGTCTTCTGTTATAATCGTCTCTATATAAATGTAGCCTATGCCTCCATACTTTTCTAGGCTTTCATCTGCTGCTGGTGTCGTAGGATGTCTGCAGAAACAGGTAGTTAGTAATATGCACGGCACAGATTGTTGTTAATCTTTGGGTTCTGTTGAAAACTCATTAATTTTCATAAGATACTGGTCACGTATGTAACTGTTTCCACGCTGGATCTAAATCCGTACAATAATCACTCTTAAATGGTTTCCCCCATAGCTGCATTATACATGGTTACTACATCCTGCCCTCCAGCTGAAATGCGACATCATTTTAGTCACATGATTGAAACCCACCAATAACAGAAACACAATCCAAAATATCTGAATGCTGGAAGTGGCTCAAGAATATTGCACATATAAGTGGTATTGCATGTGTTAAGTGGAATTGCATAACCTGAATGATATTGCACATACTAAGGTATATTGCACTAATATTGCATATGTCAAGTTCGAAGTGCGGCTCTGTGTGTGTGTGTGTGTGTGTGTGTGTGTCGTGCGCACCCTGGGGTAGATGTTGTGTCTCAGTCTGTGTGTTTAAATGTTCCTGTATCACTTCCCAGATGGGAGAGGCACAAATTAAATTACTACTAAATTAAAAATGATGTGGTTTCCTGGTGTGTCTACACTTACCGCATTATGTTTCTGTTAAAACTCTTCTTCTCTTGTTGTTTCATCTGTCAACATCCTTTTTTAAATTGTAACTGTAGTTGTGAAAAAAGTTAATTCCATTGCAGTTTTCCGTAATATACCATTTGCGCTACAGTGTACATGTAACAAACCACCTCTTGCCATCGTAAAAATATTTAATCGAAAAACGAGGGTTTTGTTGAAATATTTTCCCTTGGGTTAATTTTTATGCTTTTTAACCCTACTCTTTTGTTATGGGTCTAATTGACCCGTTTTAAAGTTGGAACGTGTAGGACAAATAGTTAAAGGTAATTTTTTTTCAGTGTGAAACTTCTTCTTGATCTCCCCCTTCATGTTTATATAACATAGACACAGATCGGGTCAATTTGACTCAGCAGTCAAACTGTAGGTAAAAGGGTGTCAGAAATGTCAGACTATTTTTTATTTGTTTTTTTTTTTACAACTGTGAGACATACGTTATGTTTCAAAAGTAATAAAGTTAATTTTCCTAATTGAACCATTACCTGTTAGAGGTAATAACACCATTGTACTACATATTGATAAAGTAGCAAAGATATTAACCAGTGCTTGTGAGGATTTTAGTTTTGTTTCAGACATCGTTTGGATAATTAAACACGCACCAGGTCAAACTGACCCAGGAAGACCACTGCTGTTACTGACAAATGAACATAACATAAGGGTTAAGTTCTATTTGTGCACTTTGAGGGTCAATGCAAAAGTGACTTCTGTCAGTTCACGCTGTCGAGTGTGTGTTGATCGAAGTCTGCACTTAAAGACCACGGCTGAGGAGAGAAAAACAACAGACATTGGAAAAGAAAAGCCCGCTGTCTGGACAGGTGAAGCTTGAAAGCTGTTTTAAGGCAGCAGATATAATTTAAGAGCTGTCATAAAAGTGAAAGCTGAGAAATCCTAGCGACAACATAAAGGTCTTCTGACAGCGGGGGTGTCCAACGTGGTGTTAAAAAATCAATACAGTGTAAGTTATTTGTCCTTCACATGTTTTATTGTCCATCTGTCCTGGAGGAACTATCGTAACTATACGTGGCTCTTCCTGAGGTTCCTTCCATACCTACACTGTAAAAAAATGTTTTTTGTCAAATTGAGACGGAAAATAAACTGTAAGCAAAAATACAATGCAAAGTTGTATGTTTGAAAAGAGGTTTGCGCTACCAGTTAAATGAAATGTAGCTGTAGTTTTCACAGGAAGAGTATGTGAACAAAAGCATATTTGTATGTTCAAATGATGTATTTATAATGATTTGAGAAATTAAAACTCTAAATTGAATAACAAGGCGGTGCAGTTTAAATTGTAAGTATTATTTTACATAATGTTAAAATAATAGCCTGGTCGCAGTTTGTTTGGTTTTTTTGTAGACAAAAGAATAAAGAAGTAAGAAAATTTCAGATTTTAATTATGTACAATAACAGGTCGCCGACCAGGTCTTTCAATGACCAAAGAGTTGGCAGTTTGAATCCTAGCTCTGAACCTTAATGTCTCCAGTTTAGTCCTGGTGGATTTAGAAAACACTGTGGACACCTGCAGAACTGTGGAAGGAACGGAACATTTACTGTTTATATTCAATGTTAAATCTACATGTTTAAAATGTTAAATCTACATGTTTAAAATGTTAAATCTACATGTTTAAAATGTTAAATCTACACGTTTCAAACGTTAAATCTACACGTTTCAAACGTTAAATCTACACGTTTCAAACGTTTATATTTTTTCAGTTCAGTGTGTTTTTTTACAGGATTGTTTTGTCAACCACAGCTGCCTGAATTTGCTACAGAAATATAAAATCAATTTTACAAGTCGTCTGTGATGACCCCAAGCTGCTTCAGTGGATTCTGTCAAAGTCAATCAGGGTAATAAGACAGACGGCCATTTCAGTTTTTTCTACTGTTTTTTTTCTCCACTATTTGACTGGTGCCGTTAACGACGCGTTTTAATTTCACTATATTTTTCTTCTACGCTGAAAAAAGTTACTCTAACTACAAACAAAATGTCCCAGTTCCTAGTAATAAACATGTCTAAGATTTTTGGGTCGTCCCGCGTTTTAAAAACCTACGTCGACCCACTAACTATCAGCATTTGGCCTTTCTGCATTATCTGACCTCCGCTGGTAAACTGCGTGAACTCCGCTTCCCCTGACTGTGCGTCTGGTGACGTCACCGTGCTCTGATTGTGTTGATGATGACATCACAAGTGCGACAGAACAGAGCATGATATGATAGAAGACGCAACTGGTGTGCTGTTATGACACATGACATAACGCTCCATGTCTTCACGTAAACTCGCAGGTCGATGCAGGCCCTGGCCCACTGCAACTGCAGCACCAAACTGATTGAACCCCCGTCACTTGCTGAGTTGCGGATTCAGTTCTGAAAATCGGTGAAAAAATGTTCATGCAAATGGGTAGCAGGTGGATAGAGATTTTAAGAAGCGGTTACAGATGAAAATATACATCATCCATACATCACTGAATTTCCCTCTGAAGCCACTTATTCAACAAAAAGAAAGATTTATCAACTAATATAGGATTCACATCTGTTGGTTTCCATTTATTACTTGCTATTGTATACTAGACTGTATTTTAGTAGATATGTATTGTTATAGAACTGTGAAAACTCAACATATTTACCAAAAATTCACATGTTGAATCTATCTTAAAACGAATACAGATTTCAATTGTACATATTGACTAAAACTACACCAAAACCTTTCTGTAAAAAAGAAAGTATTTCATAAAATTTTGTTGTACAGTGTTGTCAAAGAAGTCCTGCTGAGCAGCATTTTGTAATAAATGTCCAAAATGTAATAACTTTTTTAATTTCATTTTGTAATGAAGCCGCATTTTGTAATAAACTGCCCCAACTCATTTTGTAATACATTTTGCAGCAGCAGGGTGTTTTGGTGGTGTGGCATTAAGACTCAAGGAGCTTTTTGGAAAACATTCCAACTGGTTTATGGCTTGGCTGGTAATTAGACATATTAGACATGGACAATTTGAAATTACGAATATACTTTGGAAATAGAAATGCGGCAAAATGTATTCCAAAATGCATTGGGGCAGTTTATTACAAAATGCGGCTTTATTACAAAATTAAATTAAAAAGTTCTTACATTTTGGACGTTTATTACAAAATGCCACTCAACAAGTCCAAAGGCGACTTTTTTTTTTTTTCCTGTTTGTGAATGGACACTGTAGTTCCCCAGAGCAACAACATCTGATGTGTGGTCCAATATCGCCATAGCTCTGCAGGGAAGACACCCCAACAGTGTTGTTCACTCCATCTCCAAAATCCTCAGCTGCAGTTTCACGCCCGTCTCTGACATCTACGAGATCCACATTCAGCGTAAAAGTCTAAAAATACAACAGGACTCTATGCACTCTTCCAACGTCCTTAATAACTCAGGGCCATCAAAAATAAGACATCCCATTTCCTCAACAGCACTTACGACGGAACCATCAAATTACTAAATGGCTGCTCAATTCTGCATCAGCACCTTAGGAGAGCACTAACTACGACTGTACTTTATGGCTGTTTGTGTTTTATAGCACCTGACACCTTACGCTTATCTAATTAATTCTGATTTGTGAAGGGCAGCCTATTGTACTTTAAGCTCTTACCAGCCTCAAGTCCCAGTCCTGCGATGTGCATGGCATTATTTTAATAACGTCTATATATATATACTAGGGATGGTAAGATTATCCGATATGTATGGATACGCCAACACACGAGTGCATCAGTAGAGAAAGTGTGAATTAATGAAAAGTTTGGAATGATATCTCGACGCATCAGTTAATGAATGTTAGTAATGATAACATTTGATATGTTCAATAGAATATCATTCTAGTTGCATTTAAAAGTGTTTCTCTTTCTTTCTTTGAGCGAAGTTTTTTTTTTTTCTATAGACCTACATTTGAGGATATGTTCAGTATGTGAATCTAACACAAGGAGAAACATGTCATTTATTAACATGTACTTTTGATCAGCTGGACTGAAAAGTGCCAGACAGACCACAGACAAACAGTGATATGTGGATCCAAAGGACATCCCAGGATATCTTGCGCAGGTGTCTCTTAAAGTGACACAACCTTTTTCTGTTTTATCGACATTGATTCTTTCCAATGTGTTGTTTTTTTTTATTTTAGTTTTTTTTTTCCTGAGCAAGAAGTTGAGTTAGAAACATGTCTAATGAAAATGCCTAATGAGAAAGTTTGAACTTTTTCACTGGCTGTATGTGAGGCACGTGTTCTGACATTCAACTAAATACACTTGAATGGAACCCTTTGATAAATAAATAATCCAGCTCATTTATGGGCCTATCCTAGAGCATTACCACACCAAATTTGTGACAAATCCATCTAGCTGTTCAAAAGTTATCTCGTTAACACAAAAGACTGTGACGCGGGTGGCGGCGCATGCAGAACCATTACATCCCAGACGCTCGGCATATCTGGGATATAATGAAGGCCGGGGGGGGGGGGGGGGGGGGGGGGGGTCTAAATGTATTAGTGTTTGTAAGTCTACAAACCTGTTAAATAAACCTTGAACGTGAGTATTTTAGTCCAAACTCCAGGGTGTTACTTATACAAAGAGCCCATTCTTTTAGCTGAACTCCAAACAGTTGAAGAACAGCTGCAGTTTTAATTTGGAGAGGAATTTTTTCAGGCGTTTTAACCTCAATATAACTTCTGAATGGTGAAGGGGTTAATAATACAATTGTTTTTGCTTTTTGTTTGTTGAATTTATCAAAGTGATGCCAATTGACAGAATTAGTCAGAGATGTTGTTTTGACGCTGTGCTAGATATGGGCTTGTTTGTTAGAGGAGGGCATGAGAAGATGAACTGTCTCCAACCTCCCTGGGAGAGTGGCGGAGAAGGGCCAGACAAGACATGAACGGGGCAAACACACAAACACACACGCACACAACAACTACAAATCCATCCCTTCTGTCAGCATACATGCTACCAGATGGATGATAAAGGAAAAACCAACAGAAGGTGTTCTAGTAAGACATTCCTCAGGGCTACGAGATGAACTGCTTTGAAGCCCGTTATAAGTCAGGAACACATCTGTTAGAGAACACACCATTGTTACAAAGAGGATTCTATCTATTCTGTTTGATGGAGGCACAGAATATTCATCTATATTTTTAATCATATACTGATATATCGGCCTATATTTGTACGTTTATTTTTTCTTGGATTGCTGTCAGCTTGTTGCGTTGGCCTATATGCCAGACGACAGACGAAGTTCACGGCACCATCATGTTCTTGGAGATACTGTTGTCCACACTGAAATGTCTTTTAGTGTAGTAATATTTATTAAAATTTTTATTTTGTGATTGTAAGAAAAGAAGGATTTGTGACATTCATCATTTCACAGAGAAAAAAAAAATCAGTATCTGCTCCAAATATCAACGTAGAAATATCAACAGCCTGTGTTGGTCATCAGCTAAGGCTGATGTAAAAAAAAAAAACAAATACATATAAAAATCTATATCATTATTGGCCCCATGAATTCCATATCGGTTGATCACTAGTCTTAATTTGATTATCAATTAAACTTTATTCATACAGCACTTTTAATACTTGGTGCATGTAGCACAAAGTGCTTTACATATGACCCCCCCCACTCATTATCTTGCAGTTGCTGGTACAGTTAAAAAAGTAAAAAAAATAAATAAAGTAATTAAATACATGATTATAAAATAAAATAAAAATACATAAAACAGATTTTAAATTCTTACTTTTAGCATTATTTCATTTTGCTAAGCTAAAAGGTAGGTTTTCAGTTTACCTTTAAAAATATGAACACTGGCAGCGGACCTCAGACCCTCAGGTCGACTGTTCCATAGTTTGGGGAAATAAAAACTGAATGAAGCCTCAGCATGTGTTTTAGTGTGAACTCTAGGAACAATTAAAAGCTTTTACTACCTGAGGGTCCGAGAGGGCTCATATGTTAAAAGCAGATCAGATAAATAAACAGTGCTAAAACTATGAAGACGTTTAAAAACCAATAAAACCATTTTAAAATGGATCCAGAAGCTCACAGGGAGCCAGTGCAGAGACATGAGCACTGGTGTCATATGCTCCCTCTCTTTGTCTTTCTTGTCCTCGTCAGTTCTGGAGCAGCTGCAATGCTCTGTTTTGGAAGACCAGAAAGGAGAGCAGGATTATTACCCATGATCATACCTTATTTTCTAGACTATAAGCCACACCTGTATGTCAGCCACATCTGCTGTATTTTTAAAAATGTAATTAAAAAAGAATATACAAGCTGCACCAGGTTATAAGCCGCAGATATCTATGTTGAAAAATCAGTGCAGAAGGATTTTGAACTGTAAATGTAGTTACATGTTTGTACCTGAACAGATTTTTTCCTAATAGTGACTTTTAAAATGGCAGCAATTTTGCTGATTAAAATGGAATAGAACCAAAAGAAAAATAAGCAGCATTTACCATATTTATATTAATGTCTTTTGTGTTTTAAGTCACAAATTACTTTAATTATTTTCACTCAAACCCATGAAGTCGTCTTCTTCTGTGTCGCAGTTGAACAACCTCAGAAGCGCTTCGTCACATCTGTCTAAATGATGAAGGGCTGAGGATTTGAAAAATAATTAACAGTTGATAATTTGTCGTCCGTGTTCTGTTAAAGAAAAAGGAGGCATTTGCTTTGGTTGTTCTCAGTAGTTTTGATTCTAATTCTGGTTAGAGTACCCCTAGTGGTGGAAGAAAAATCCGCAGAGTAGCCGCACCTTTGTATAAGCCCCATGGTTCAAAACGTACAAAAAAAGTAGCAGCTTATAGTAAAAAATAAATAAATATGTCTATATATTAAAAAATAAAAAAATTAAATATATATATGAACATGACGCATGAGCTCTTTGCATATTTTATATATTTATTTAACCTTTATTTAACCGGGTTCGTCTCGTATGAACCAGTATACTACCCCTTACCCACACTGGTTTATTTTTTAAATTATATGTAATGTTATTTATTTTTACTTTAAAGGTCACTCCAAATTGAGTACCTCACGAGAAAACAAAAGAATCACAGAGCTGCAGTTAGTCACATTTCTGTTATCATTTCTTTAACCAGTACCTTTGGTGTCTTTCGAGCACAGAGAACATGTCCAAGAATGGAGTGTAATGTAATGTCACTTTTGCAGTTGAATGACTTTTTTTCTCACCAGACATTTGTGAACATAAGTTTGAAAATACCATGTTTTTTGTTTTTTATTTTATTTAATTTTTTTTAAGTCAGACTCTTTTTTTTTTTTCATTTAATCCATCCTCACCTACAACAGCTCCACCTGGTACAACTTCCTCACAATCAAACACAAACAAAACTCTCTTGAATAGTAAATCAGACCAGTAAAATCACCCAAACAGCCCAATGCCCTCTGTCTGAACTCTACAGTCGCTCAAGAGGAATACCCCTCCCATCCCCTCCATCACTCCTTCATGTTCCTACCATCAGGCAGATGCTACAGAACCGCCCTGATGAGGAAGAACATCTATAAGAAACCATTCATCCCCTCTGCAATAGCTGCCCTTAATAACATAAAATCATCTGCTCTGTATTTTTAGGGTTTTTAATTATTATATGTGATTTTATTTCATTTTTATTTACTCATGTCTGTGTTAATTTGAGAATTTTTTTTTTTTTTACGTGGAACAGACAATAAAGCTATCTATTCTATTCTAAATCTGCTTTTCCACTAAAATGTTAGCGAGTCGAACCGGCCTTTTTAAAATCTGTGTCAACTCACATTTTTCCTTTTTCCATCAACCAAAAAAGCCCAGTCTGACCTCGCTGGCCTCTACATCTGGTGATGTCATCACACTGGGATCACGTTGATGATGATGTCACAAATGCGGCAGAATTCAAGGAAGTAAACGATCCAAGGCTACTTTATTAGTCTCCCTAGGGAGAAATTGGGTTTAGAGTACAGAGAAGTTGCTGCATAGACAGTGTAACACATAACGCACAGAAACATGACTGACATCAAAGGACTCCCGTGCAACCATTTCCTCCCAACGGCTGCATGATGCAGAGCAACATGGAAGTCAGTCAGGCGCTGGTCAGTGTCCTTTGTTTTACGCTTTTGTCCGTTTTCAAAATGGTGGAAAGGAAGCAGAAGATGAAAAGTTTTCCAGTGCTGAGGGAACCTAGGTCACTTGAACTTTGTTGTGGCATGTGATATGATATAAGACACAACTAACGCGATGTTATGACGTATCACGTAACGCTCTCTGGGCTCAAACATAGTTGATGCATTGCTACGCCAACGCAATACTAATGACGCGAGTGACGTGTCCCGTTTTCGTATTTGTACACGTCGACACAAGCATCACAGGCTTTTTGGCCAATAGGAAAAGAGTATAATTGACCTGCTGAGCACTGGGTAAAACCTGCACTGCAGCAAAGATCAAGTCTTAACTCTCCCCTGTTTTTACTTTTTATTAGTTATCAAACCATCCTCCCTCCCTACAAGGCGTGCACAGATGTTTGGATGTCAGAGTTTTTGCTTTTTTGTACATTTCTCATAATTTCTCACACTCCTGTTTAGTTCTAAGAGGAAGAAAACCTTGAGTTACCCTGTAAGCTGGTTTTCGCTCAGTGGGAGCTCTGATGAATTAGGTTGTTTTTATTTATTTATTTTCTAAAAACCCCCTACAGCTCTGTCACTGTGTGCACATCCCAGCAACAATATGTTGTTTTTTTTTCCACAGCATTACACTTGATTTTGTTCTCATTGTTTTCGTCGTCACATGTTAACCATCCATTTACAAACATACCTAATGTGATAATATATCCAATATGACTTTCGCTTTTGATATGTATCCAGATTTTAGGTCCAGGAGTTGGTGTTTTCCACTTCACTGCAAATAATCGAATTTTCTTTTAACTTAATACTGTTTGGTTTGAAACTATTTATTAACTCAAATGCAACATTTATGTTCAGGTCTGACATTTGCCACAATCATTATCAGCATAAGCATTTTTAACTATATTAATAGAGGTATGTTTTTTCATTGTACTTATTTATGTATTTATTTAGTTAGACAGGGACAACGTACAATATAGATTAAGTTCAAACAGGACAGATGTCGTGTGCCAGGTTGTAGCTCTACTGTCGTTCCTGGGTGAGATGACGTCATTAAAAGAACAGACCTTAAAATTTAAACAAGTGGTGCCAGGCTCAAAAAACCCCGCCCCTTGCAAACATTATAGCTCTTAATGGACATTTTGCTCTCAAAACCTGTGACTATGGGATTGACCTTTCAAGGTCACTCGAGGTCAAAGGTGATGATGCCATTTTGAAGCCCATGTTAAGTTTCCTATCTGTTAATAAAAAGAACTAATTCTCTATCTCCACTAATTTTTCTGTCTGTACCAGACATTGACTGAGTGACCCTCGACCTCTTCGGTCAACAATAGGCCAAAGTATATACTTGCTCATATAGAGAAGTGGCATACCCTAAGATGCTAACTTTAAAGACTGGCATTTTTCTGCTCATTAGAAGTCTATAATATGAATAGTTAAAAAGTTATATCCACAATGAATTTTTAACCTTTAGTGTGACCTTGACCTTTGACCTAGAATCTTCAAATTTGCCCTTCAAGTTTCTGATGTCAATGAAAATCAACTGAGAGCTAAAAGAAGCGATATGCAAAGTGAGTATGGAGGAAAGAAAAATTCTTGATTTCTGACCTACATTCACCAAAATTATTTGTTTGATCAGTTGCGTTTGTACCGATATTGTGATGAAAGGATCTTAGGGTTCATGATTTAAACTGGTTCACAATCAAATGTTCTGCTTCTGCTGAGCAACAGCCAAGAGCCACCATGAGCACAAGACTGTTTATAAATCATTCACTGATGTCAATTTGACCAATAGTTTGTTTTAAAGTAATTCTTGTATCATGGACCCATGTAGAGAGGGGAGGGGACTTCTCATTGGTTTTTTGTTTTGACCCTATAGTAAGTAATCTGATGGTCCTTTAAAATATTGCAGCCAATAGCAGTTCATTGATTTAATTCTGTCAAATGGACCTGGAGAAATGAAGACTTTTGGTGTACTGCAGAAAATATTTTTTTCTTTAACCATAGCTTGAATGTTGTTGTGGTTAATAAGCCGCATGACAGTAAGGTGACATTTTACAGAAATGTTTAATGAGGTTTACAGCTTTACTAAGTTAGTAAGCTAGTGTTAAAATTAAGCTCACTGATCATCAGCTTTTCCCTTTTGTCCAAATGATGTGAGGTGAAGCTTCGAAAAGCCAAAAACGGTAACAGCCTATGCTCTCTATGATTATAACAGTGTATTTTAAGTATTTGTGGAAGAAATGTGTTGCGTCTGCTGGGTCCTACTATATGAGGCTGCAGCCATTGAAAATAAATAAATTACCCTTTACTATCTTTGATTTGCTTCACAAAGACCGATCGAGTCAGTTTGGCTGCAACAACCTTCACAATTGTGTTCCTAGCCTTCACAGTTACAAAGTGTAAAAAGCACTGATAGAACTACAGTACTTCCGCAAAGTTCTTCCTGCCGTCTATAAACAAACAAAATGTGTTTATTGCAAACATTCTGTTTAAATGTGAAACCATGTATTTCAGGAATCTACAATTTTAGTGGCAAACCAGTTTACCCTTTGTCAGCGGTTCTGGTTTTTATGGACAGAATTTCTCGGTGCATCCAGAGGCCGGAGGTTCAGTTTGGAGGCCACAGGATTCTACCTTTGCTTTTGGCAGATGTTGTCCTGCTGGTTTCATTGAACATTTGCGTCTATTACCTGTCCATCCATGGGAGTGGATCCCTACTTCACTGTTGTTCTCTCCAAGGTTTTGCATTTCCCGCTGTGTTTTTGGATGTTTTCCTGCTAAGAAGGAGGGTCTAAGGACAGGGGATGCCTGGGACATTATCGGTTTCTTTCATCAACTGTGTGTTTCATTAATCAATTGTTTTATCAAACCAACTCTGTAAAGTCCTATGTGACATGGCAGCTGTGGCTCAGTTGGTAGAGCGGGTCGTTCAATGATTAAAGGGTCAGAGGTTCGAATCCTGGTGCCAATTGTCCACAAATCAAAATGTCCTTGGGCAAGACACTGAACCCTAAATTTCTCCCAGTAGGTCTGGTAGCACCCTGCACCCTGCAAGGCAGCAGTCGCCTACTGGTGTGTGTGAATGGGTGAATGTGATGCCTATATGTGAAGCACTTTGAGCATCTTCAAGATAGAAAATAAACTACATAAGTACAGTCCATTTGATGTGGGGGTCTACAAATAAAATTTAATTAAACTGACTTTGCCTTCAGCTACACTGGGGCAGTTGTCAGCCCAGTGTGAAGCCAGTGGGATGAGGACCAGCACCTCCAAATGCAACTCCATGGCTCTGGGCCAGAAAAATGTGGTCCGCCCTCTCCGGGTCGGTAGGGTGTCCTTGACCCACGCGTTGAAGTTTAAGTTTCTCAGGGTCTTGTTCACAAAGAGCAGGAGATTGACTGACTGACTATTTGAGTCGAGGAATATTAAAAACAAAAAGCTGTTGGCAACCAGTTACAAATCCATTACAAGGAAATAGTTAAAAGTAGAACCTTCTACCATTGATGAATAGATTGGTATTTGTGTTATCAGGAAGATATATTAGATATATCAGAGTTGAAATAGATTACTTTTATAAGATGTGGTCCAAATGGACTGAATATGTTCAACCAGTCAGATCTGAGTTTATTTGACTGTATTTATGCTTTGTATGAATCTATCCAGCAGTGGTGCACTCCCTTGTTCTGTTTTGTTTTTTTAACAACTGAAATGTTTGGTCAATAAAAGGAAAATCTAGAAGTGTAATATGGACATAATAACGGAACATTTCTATATACATCTTATTTTATTATGTGGAATGAAAAAGCCTGTTATTAATGTTTGGGATGGACATTTGCTTTTCCAAATAAAAGCACAACTTCAAAAAAAAAAGAAAAGTTGTGCTTCCTGCCCTGGGTTGAATTTGCATTGGTTCACAGTCTGAGGCAGATAATAGGGTGCCTCCTCGGTGCTAAAGTGACTAATCCCCTCAACCATATGTCAACGGCTTGTCAAGCGCAGAGCCAGTGCAGTAAAAAGGACAGAGCTATGCCGGACACGAAAACACAGACACGCTGTGCATCCATATGTAAGCAGTCACTGGCCGTTTGGATGTGTAGCCCAGGTGTAGCTGTTTCTGTCAGGGTGGGATTTGCTGTAGTCATACTTATAGACACATGGTTTGGTGGGTAAAATACAGACTAAATAGAAAATGTGACTGATTAGAAAAGTTTACGTAGTGTTTTATCTGTGGCTTTTGGACAACCATGGTAACATTCAGATCAAGTTAAGGTGTACATCAGCCACTGTTGGGCTAACCAGAACCTTCTGTCATTTCAGGAGACAACAGCGTACTCAGGGAGGAGGTGGAGGTGGAGGTGGCGGCGGAGGAGGAGGAGGGGGGAAGAACCAGCCTCAGCAGACTCAACAGCAGTCACCACAGCATCAGCGGGATCAAACCCAGTCTCCGATCCTACAGCAGCAGCAGCAGCACAACTCCACAGAAACGGGAGACAACAGGAACAACAACAGCGGCCGCCCCCCACGTCTGTACCAAGGGGGGCACGGGCAACAACGCCAAGGAGGACCGCCACCGCATCACGGGTACAGCCAGAACCGGCGTTGGCACCACAGTCAGAAAGGCCAAAGTCAAGGGCACGGACAGACCAACGCGGTGGCCGATAGGGCAGTACCTCCAAGAACAACCAAAGACAAAGATAGCGAGAATGTAAACGTGGGTGAGGAGCAGATCAGGCCGCACGAGGACTGCGGCAGGAAGAGTCCCACTCAATCACCCAAATCTGACTCTGCACCCAGTAGAAATGCCTTCCCAGAGCGGTCATTCAACAAAGAGCGTCCCAACCCTGCAGGCTGCGGGAGGCCGGTGGAGGGCCGGCCGGGCGAGGGCCAGCCGGAGCAGCCCAAAATCAGTCTGCTGCAGTCGTCAAAGGAGAGGCTGAGGAGGAGACTAAAGGACAAGGTATTGGAAAGCTGCTTACTGCCTGTCAGTCAGTATTAAGGCAATCAGGACGAGTGTGTGTGTGTGTGTGTGTGTGTGTGTGTGTGTGTGCGCATACACATGCTAGCAGTGAGATGTAGAATGACATTTTATTAAGTTCAAACATACACTATCATACATTTACACACACACACACACACACACTTGATTGACTGATACAGATGTTGTGGGCCAATGGCGTTTTTTTAATTGTTTGTTTGTTGTTTTTTTACACCAGCTTTAGCAGACGACCAATACAGGCCACTGATATCAACAGTGGACAATCGTTTTAGAAAGTATCTGCTTCAGACATTAAATGTGCTAAATTTTACATACTTTAATCAGATGAATCAGAAAACAAATGACTTTAGTGCTGTTTAGCTCATGTTTTAAATATGTTATTCCACATATATACTGGTTTATGTACATGTATACAATGGATTTGTAAATATTCCACTAGAAAGAACCTGTAAAGCAGGGGTCTCAAACGTGCTGGCCCTCCAAAGGTTCCAATGTAGCCCCCAGTGGTGGTCTATGGTGGAACCCATTTTAGTTCAGATTCCACATGCATAACAATATGATCTACAGAAACATGAAAAGAGAATAAATACAAGAAAAGCACTCTGAGAGCGAAGACCTCCGCCAAGGTAGACACCCACCAAATCACCACCAAAATCTAATCATTTCTAGATCTCCCCATGACCGACCTACCCAGAAAATATCATCAAAATCCGTCCATGAATTTTTTAGTTATCTTGCTACTGTAACTAACAGACAGACAAACAAACCCTGGCAAAAACATAACCCCCTTGGCCGAGGTAATAATATAAAAAGAATATTGACTCCAGATATTTTTCTTGGTTTAATGTGAAATATTTTTTTCATTATGTCGATAAATAATAAAATTGTCAGTAAAATAGTCTCATAATAACGTATAAATACAATTCCAAATGTTTCTCGTTGTAAATGTAAAAATGTTTATGTGATTTTATTTTATTTATACTAAAATGATCATTTCACAAAAAATACAAGTAACCTGAACAAATATGAACATTTATAAAATGTCTGAAGGACAAGTTTAACAATTAACTGCCTGTTATTAATTTTTATTGATCTACCCTGATCTTTAAATTGTAATTTTCATGTGTAAATCATAAACTGAGACAGAATATTGTTAAAACTGCGCCTAGTTTTTTTAGTTATTCACGTTGTTTTAAAGAACGTAAACATTTTCATCACATAACTTTACTTTTTCACGTAGAGGAAACTTTGGAGTTGATATTATGTTATTATTTTACTGGTCCGACCCTCTGCAGATCAAATTTGGCTTAATGTGACCCTTGAACCCAAATGAGTTTGACACTCCTGATATAACCCTTCTATCATCAACACCACACTATCGTTTTGATGTTCAGAGTTAATTCATCATTTTTGCGCTCAGCTCTTTAGCATTCAGAAGGCTTGTGCGCAGAGAGATGGGAGCACATGTTCCACTAACAGTTTTTGATGTTTTCCACTGTGTGCACTAAACAGAAAATCAGCCAAGTGGGCTGCAGCTCCTGTTCACAGCTTCCTCTTTCCACAGCTAACTTGTTACCACCAGGGGTAGTTCATTTGACAGCGTGGGACTCTCCAGAACGGCAGGATTTAATAAATATACCCCCAGTAACACCAGTGAATCAGTAAATCCAGTCAGGGAGCCAGTTTTTGATCATTTAAGGCACAGTGGGCTCAGCCAAACTTACTTATTTATTGGATTTTTCCACAAGATTGTTGTTTGCAGTTTTCATACAGCTTTGAAAATGAGGCTGAGACCACTGTGGCAAATTAGAGACAAGTCGATATTTGTCATGAGTGTGTAAAAAAAAAAAACATTCAGGTTTTATCTGAATGCGAGGCAAAAAAAATAATAAAATAAAATAAAGTTTAATATAAACCAGGCCAGTCACTATTACATATTCACTATAAAGTAACTGATTGCTGGACACCTCCACACATTCCACTGTTGAGACTTGAATCTCTTTGAAAACATACTTAAATGTATTTAAGTATTGTCATTTTTTAATTTAAACATTGTTTTACACACCTTGAAAAGTCAAGATTTTCGTGTGAAAGTCTTAATAATTAAGTATTGCACCAACACCCTGAATGCTGAATTATATTTCATCTGGTTACTAAACCTTTAATGTGAAAAATCTGATATGAGCAAAATACACGATGAACCAATTATTAAAATTAGAAAGGTTTCTCTCATGGTTGTATGCTTAAAGGCACATCATCTGGAGAGAGAAGAAATACATAAGGAAGAAAACATATTAGTTTCAGTTTATTTTAAATATGCAGCAAAACAAAGAAATCCTACTTTTGTCCTTAAGAATAAAACAGAAAAACATGTATACATGAAATCAAAATGTGACTTTATTCACATATTCTAAATGGAATGGAAGTGTATATATATATATATATATATATATATATATATATATATATATATATATATATATATGTGTGTGTGTGTGTGTAAATGATTACTTTTTGGTGGTGATGCGGAGGTTCTGGATCACTTTGAAATGTATTCTCCATTTACCGCAATGTAAAATTTCAAAGTGATCCAGAATCTTCTGGATCACCACCAAAATCTTTGGAATTTTTTCCTTGTGACACTTCCAACACATCCATAACTTTTTGAGTAATGTTGCTGACAGACAAACAAACTGCAGTGAAAACATAACCTGTTGGCGGACCTCTCTTCATTTGAAGGGAGGAGATCTGCCTTGGCGGAGGTTTGCGCTCCGAGTGATTTTCTAGTTATAATTATTTCCAAAGCAACAGAATTTCCATCTCATCAATATAACTACATGCACATTCAGAGAATATTTTCTTTTTGGAATGTCTTCTTTTTCTATTACTTTTTTTAATATGTGTTTAAGCCACGGGTGGTTGGTCTGCATCATTCTGCTTGTATTTCCTGTTCCAAACATATGATTGGTGCTGATGACATTCATGACATGTACTTATTATCATGTCACATGTTATTGACATTTTGTAAGTGCTTTGTGTTTCATGTTGACGTAAAGGAACACACATCTACATATAGATTGATGTAAGCTTATGGAATACACCTATATATGTGACCCTCCAGCACAAAACCAGTCACTTGGGTCAAATTTCAGAAATTCTGATTTTCATATTTATCTGAAAGTTTACTAAAAATGCTTGTGTGACACTAATTATACCAATCAGAGGACCTTTTTCAACATCACCTTAGCAAGAAGTGTTGTCTAGAGGGAATCCTGATCTTTCCAACGGTACCAAACATGTGACAATCCAACACATTTTGACATAAATTTAGCATTTTTACATAATTGTGACAAGTCCTATTATGACGAGGTTACTCTCATGGACTTGATTTTGAATGCACCTTTTTGTTTGTTTACATGGTTCTTTATGTATAAACTGTAAAAACCAAATAAAAGAAGAAATTGAAGATAATGCCATTTATCCAATGTTAACATCCAACCTTTGGTTTTGCAGGAAGACGCACAGGTGGTCGCGTTAGGCTGTGGATCTCCGAACATGGACCGATTGGTTGAACTTCTCAACAGCATGAGGAGCAACAGCAGCGGGGTGGAGCAGCAGCTGGCCTCCTTCATGGAGGAGGCGCAGTGCTCGGCACGCTCCGAGGAAAGCCTGGCTCAGGTGGTCAGCACCATCTACTCCAAGGCTGTGTCCGACAGGAGCTTCGCCGCCACCGCCGCCAAGCTGTGCGACAAGATGGCGCTGTTCATGGTGGAGGGGACCAAATTCAGATCACTGCTGCTCAACCTGCTGCAGGTAAAGATCGGCCCTGGTTGTTAAACCTATACATTAGACGAGTAGTGGTGGGCGTTACAATTCTTTGTCAGGAACTAGTTCTCATCATCACTGAATCAGGCATGTCCAAACTATTCCACAAAGAGCTGGTGTAGCTGCAGGTTTTTGTTCCAACCAAGCAGCAGCACACCAGACTGGACTCGATTAATAACTGATCTCAGTCTTCAGAGATTCGATTTGTCAAACTTTGTACTTGTGCTTGTTTGAAACAAAAACCTGGTGACACACTGGCCCTTTGTGGAATCGTTTGCATATGCATGAGCTAAACGATTCGGTCTTTCAGTTTGTTCATTCCGATGATGTCACATCACATGACCTGCACAGGTCTTGCACAAACTCTTAGAGTTTTATGAAATTATTATTTTCAGCCGCAAACAAGATAACACCAGCTAACTTATAGGCTACCGTCGTACATCTAAAACACCAACAGTGTCTTGTGAAATATAGTTTGTGGCCGGGCAGTGGTTAGCACTCGTACCTCACAGCAAGAAGGCGATGGGTTCAATTCCCACATCAGTGGGTGGGACCTTTGTATGTGGTATAATCTTTCCATGTTAAATGGACTGCACTTATATAGTGTTCTTCCACCTTCATGGTGCTCAAAGCGCTTTACATAAGCCTCACATTCACACACACCAATAGGTTTCTATGGTTCTGTCAGTCCTACTGGGAGCCTAACTTGGGGTTCAGTGTCTTGCTCAAGGACACCTAGACATGTGGACAGCCAGAGCCGCCACGCGAACCGCCGACAGTTCAGTCATTGAACGGCGCGTTCTACCAACTGAGCTACAGCCGCTCATAATGTTTTCCTCGTGTCAGCGTGGGTTTTCTCCGGGTACTCCGGTTTCCTCCCACCATCCAAACCCATGCACTGATAGGTTAATGGGTTCATTGTTAATCGTCTATGTATGTTCAGCCATGCGATGAACTGGCAACATGTCCAGGGTGTACCCCGCCTTCACCCGTTGTAGCTGGGATAGGCCCCCAGTCACCCCCCTGACCCTCATGAGGATACAGTGGGTTAACAAAATGAGATAAGGTGGTTTATGTCCCAGTTTTCTAGAGCTTCCAGGCCAGCTGTCTGTTAAATCTAAAATTAATGAGCACAAACGTGATCATCGTCAGCTGTTTTGGGAGTGTATGACTGAAGTTACGCTAACGTTAAGACTGCGTAAAGTTAGTGTGTATTGTTTTCTTGTCCTTTTAATATTTGACGGCAGTGTTTTGTAGAAACATGTATCATCGTATGGTTAAGTCGAACGGTCCCCATGCTGTCTGTTAAACATGAACAGCACTCACCTGCTCTTCATCGTACAGACTTCTAATGAAAACCACAATCTGTGTCTTTGTTCTCTGCGTCTTGTCTGTTTGACCTTTTGTCCTAGTTTTTTCTTTTTTCTCCTTTGTTTTTCTCTCCTTTTTTGTTTTCCCCCTTTTCTCTTTTTAAATGTTTTCTTTTCCTTCATCCCACCTTCTTCTTTTCTTCCTTTCTTGAGCTGATCGGACGAACTCCGCGTTGAGCTATTGCCATCGCGCTTAGTCCGGTGTTGCCCGTCGTCCACAATTCACTAAAATCTTATCTCCTCCCTCAATTTTCAACAGATTTGAATTCTGATTGATTCATTAGGTAGATCTAAGCATTAGGCACAAAACCTTTCACTTGGTTTGTCGAAAATTTGCCGTTGTAAACAACTTGTTTATTTTTCTAGTTGCTCACTAAAATCACTACTCTTCCCTGGGTTCTCAACAGATTGCATTTCCATTTGATTCAGTTTCAATCCAGATCAAAGAAAGTAATTGTCTCAATATTAGTTTCCACCAATAACCTCCTGCGTAACATTTACCATCTTTAACCATAGTTATTTGTCATTACCCAGTTACCTACTTTTGTTCAGTCAGATGTTACCCCAGAAGAGCTTTGGGGGCTTCCTATACCATTCACACTGTTTTTGTCATTTGTTGATGAAAACACACAGACCCACAGTTGGATGGTTTTTTTTATCATCTATTGAATGACTCCCTTTTGTTAATAGTAAGACATCACAGCTGTGAGGTCTGGATGAGCACATGGACATTGGCACTATTTTTTATCTGTTTCTCATCTTTTTTTTTCTTTTTTTTATTCTTCCTTTTTGTTTTCTCCCCTTTTTTCTTCTTTTTTCCCCTTTGTTTTACGCTCATTTGTTGTTTGCCCCCCTTTTCTTGTCATTTTTTCCTCTTTTTCTTTCACCTGTCAGTAAATCATGGCAGGTAAAAACAAAAAAAAAAAAAAAGAGTACATCAGCTAACACAGGAGGCCGATACTGATGCAAAACAAAGGAAATATTGGCCCCATATGTCAGCCAGCCCTTCTATGGGTCTATCATTAGTAGGAACCCTGCATTTTTGTCACGACTCTCAAGTAAAACTCATGTAGTTATCAGTGTATGGCTCAACTCTATACTTCCAAATTCAGACTTGATTTTAATAAGAAGCTCATTAAATGGATGAATGTGTTCCAGAAAGAGCCAGAGTGTTAATCATCTTTGGCGAAGCTCCAGTGTGATCTAGCCTGATTAACACCTCTGTTTGCCTACTGGAAGTGAAGGTTTATTTGTTAATAAGCTTCGGCCTTTACAAGGAGCTAACAGGAAGCACTCAGCAATGAAAAGCATAAATATTAAACTTGTTCAGTCATTCCAACAAAAAAATCTTCATGTGTGGAATGAAGACGAGTCTGATATGAATCCACTTTTACAAACCTGTACCTACCTTTTCCCGTGTACGTAATACCCACAATCCACCTGTGATTAAATACATGGTCTACACAGGAAATCACTGTTTAGGGTTTTATTTAAGTCACTGTTAAGGGATTTTTTAAGTCACTGTTAAGGGCTGTATTTAAGTCACTGTTAAGGGCTTTATTTAAGTCACTGTTAAGGGATTTTTTAAGTCACTGTTAAGGGCTGTATTTAAGTCACTGTTAAGGGCTTTATTTAAGTCACTGTTAAGGTTTTTTTTTTAAGTCACTGTTAAGGGCTTTATTTAAGTCACTGTTAAGGGCTGTATTTAAGTCACTGTTAAGGGATTTATTTAAGTCACTGTTCAGGTTTTTCCCGACTAAAACACACAGCATATCATTATTACATCTCTAATATATGCGTCTGTGGGAGGAGCTAAGCAGGGGTGAAGCTCTTTTCAAAATAAAACAAACCAGATGTGAATCAACCATTGTACAATTTAGACGAACATTATCATTAAATGTCCTGAGAATTACTTTTATCGACTAATTATTCTTTTTTCATGTCCTTTTCCTCTATGTATCCACCCACATGTTGTCTAATTTTACCCATACCTGCAAAACTTTTCTCTTTTTTTTTTTCTTTCTTTTTTTTTTTTTTTACCTGTTCTTGTATTTTTCATTTTTCCAAAATCATGTTTGGTTGCCTGTCCTGCACCAGTTTATAGATCAGTTTTGGAACAGAATGTGTGTGGTGTTCTGTTATGTGTAGGGTTTATCACAAAACACACACGCAGAACCATCAAAACTGTTTAAAATGCCAGATTTTTTTTTTATCTTCATGTGTGGAGTCTGAAACGGATAACAAAATGGCTTCCGATTTGGAACATTTCGGCATGTACCTCACCTCAACTTTCTATCGTCTAATTGCAGTTACTGATTCAATGACTGGATGAAGCAAACAAACAAACACAAATGTCATTTTCCATCACGTTTTCCACATCCCAGCCCTCTGACACTCATGTTTGACTCCTCGTTCTCCAGTGTTCCAGCTCATTTATCTATCATTATCAGTGATTTCTTTGTGTATTTTAATAATAGGCATTGGGTGTTATGTACATAAAGTCCAATTTGTGTCTGTTTCACACACAAGGTAATGTGAAATGTCATTTATATTGATGCGTTTTATTGTTCAATTCCAATTAATAGTTCTCCATTAGGCGTACAATACGAGCATGAATAAAGTGTCTGGCTAAAATTGCAGCACATATGTGAAGTGAAAGACGCAATTATTTGTGTGACTTGACTAAATGTTATTGCTTTTCCGTACAAATGAAAGTGTGCAATAGTTGATTAAAAATGAAACTATTTCACTGCCACTGAACGGTAAATTCTTTGGCTTTTCACAAAGCCACTCTTCTAAATGTCAGTTTATGGCTTTCTTTTTGGTGAACTCCATCAGGATGGGTTTTGAATTTGGAAATGAGATTCGGATACAAAAACCCTATTCAAGCACACTACCTTGGACTTTGATAAAAGTCTAAAAATCACTTAAATCAAAATAAAATTACAAAATTCTGAAGTAGTTTCTCCACCCTTGAAAATATTTTGTGCTTCAGAGCGCCTTGTCCTACGTACGGTTCAACCTTGTCCTTGGTTAAAAAAAAGAAATTAAAAAAACATGTTTGAACTTTGGCTCCAGTGCTAAATAATTTGGAGAAAGACTGTGGTGTAATAGAAGAAAAAAAAGTTTTATTTTAAGCAGTATAGTAAATAATAAATATCCTTAATGTTGTCATTTCACCTCAATTTTATCAAAGAACTCCTGAAAGTGTGGGATTAGTCACTTTTGCATAGACCTTCAACTTACAGGAATATAACTGGTGCATAAAAATGTACTTAATAGAAAAATGACAAGTTCGCTAAAATCTGGATTTTTTTTTTTTTCAATTAAAAGTTTTTAGCGTTGGCAAGAGATGGTATTTCAAGTGTAACAGAATTGCTATATCACACAAAGCTCCAATGGAAACACCTTTTTCACCTTTTTCCACAATTAGTAATGAGAAGAAAAAAAAATACATGCTGATAGACGTTGCAGCAAGAGAAGAGTTTTAAAAGAAATATGTCGCAGTGTGTGTGGACACGACAGGAAAACATTTAGCACGGAATAGAGGTGTAACATATAAATGAATATATCTGTAAATCAACACCACATTTATGTTCGTCTTCAAGTTTATGGAATGACTTCTCATGTCATTTCATCATAATAAATAAATAAATCATCGTATTTGTGATTTAATGGAAAAACCGACATTAAGCACTTCTGTTTTTCTCCACATTTAGTAAATATTGGATAATTTGCACTAACATCCAATGAAAAAGCGGCTTGTGATGTTGTAAATGTCAGTAGGTGCAATAGCTAATCACATTACCCAACATACAAACCCCCCCACACACACACACACAGCCACAATTTCCTACTCAACTTTATCCCTAAAGCACTTTAGCATACGTTTATATGGTGACGAGGAAAACAGAAGACGCAAAAGTGGCGTCTCGTCTTCAGTTTTTCATCTGCGTTTATACGAGCGTTTTCAGGAGGAAATCCTTGTTTATACGAAGACGCAACAGTAAGCGAAACACAATTGTATATGTGTGCCAGGCTGCTAGGTGGCACTGTGATAGAATGCCAGCATGTCCTTTTCTGTATCCTGGGGGAACACAACCACTGATGGAAACTACCAAGAAGAACTTTATTTGTAGAATTACTTCTACAATCAACTTTAAACTATAAGACCAACAAATTACAAGGTGGCTAAATATTCTGATATAAGGGCATTGTTCATAGAACAGTAGGTGAAGTAAAAGCGTATGTGACGTAAAGGCGCACGTAGCGTGAACATGTTCGTTTCTTGCAGTTTAGACGCAGACGCAGCCCAGTGCGTCTTCAAAATTCCCCACTCTAGAAGGAGTCTTCAGATTTTTACGTATTCACACCCTGACAGCACCGTATAAACGAAAGGTATTTCTGATCAAATATTTGTCGTGTTTAACCGCAACTGTCGTCGTGTAAACGGCCCCTTAAAAACAACACAGTCCAGTGCAAAGACATAAAAACAATTAAAGCACATAAAAGCAATAAAATAAATGGAGATTAAAACAATAGCAGCCAAACTGTCACACTGACCAAAGCGAAGAAAAAGGAAGTTTTAACAGAGTATTAGGTGTTTTTGTGTGTGTTTATGACCCCTGCTGCACACAGTGTTTATTGTCTAAGGATAAATAAGTACTGTCAGCAACAACAGACCTCACCCTCGCAGAAGTTTTAGGTTTTAATGTACATTTCCTTCTCAAAATGTGAGAATATGGGTTTGACCTTTCATGGTCATGTCAATAATAGTAACTAAGACTATCGCCACTGGTTTTTCCATTGTACTCCATTTGATTTTTTTAGGTAATGACTGAGTGACCCCTGACCTGTTAGCTCAACAATGGGTCGAAATCTATATAAACCCAAAAAAATCTATACAAAGCATGAAATGAAACAAAGGAAAAAGAGGAAGAAATTTGAAAGAAACAAGAGACAAGGTAGAGAAGACCAAAAAGGAAAGAAAAAATTAAGGAAAAATAGGAGGGGGGCAAAATCTAACCAGACATCAATCTAAAATTGAAAAAAATGAGCATTTTGACGCTCATTGGAAGTTTCGAAGATAAATAGTTCAAAGGTCATATGCAAAATCAATTTTGGCCTTGATTGTGAATGTCACCTTTGACCTCGAGTCTTCAATTGTGTCCTCTAAAGGTCTGATAGAAGCTGTCTACACAACTGAATATACAGGAATGAAAAGGAAATTGCTGATTTTCCAAGTCTCTCTAATCATTGAGAAAACATCATTTTGATGACCTTTGACCTACATTCACCAAAATTTAAAAATATCTATTCTGGACCACCTCACACCTTTCCTGAAAATGTCACGGAAATTGGTCCAGTAGTTTTTGCATAAAGTTACGAACAGACAAAAAAACTTGGGGGGGTAAATATAGTTGAAAGTTGAAAACTGACAGATATAAAAACAGAAACGGTGGTCCTGTGTGATGTGCGGCGGCTGAAAAAGGCCTGTCACCTCTGCGCTTCCTCCTGCTCCAGTTTCAGTCTTCTGCCCTTCTAATATTTCACTCCCTCGTCTCTCCTCTCCCCTCGTGCCCTCCCTCCTCGTCCCCTCATGAGCTCTATATTCCCGTGCTCCCGTGTCTTATCGCCTCCTCTCACCCAGAACGACACGGGCCAGTACCTCCTCCCTCTCTCTGCCTCTCTCTCTCTCTCTCTCTCTCTCCAACCACACTCCCTCACTTCCATCCTCAGAGTCAGTAAACTCTGCCAAAGCGTCAGACTGTCTGGAAGTCAAAGCAAACACACACGTGCATGAGCGCGCTTGTCTAAAGATGACATCCAAGGTCTAAATGTTAACCCACCTGCAGCCTCACTCCATCGCACACACACACCCCCCACCCCTTCTACAAACCTTCTTCTAAACTCCAGTAGATCCTTCACATGAGACTCCTTTATTCTCCCGCCTCTTCATCCTGTTTTTTAATCCCTCTTTTATTCCATTTAAGCATGACTTTTTATAGTTGTTAACATTTCCATCCCTTTTATCTCATTCCCTTTTAACAGATGTGTGCTACTCCCCCATCCTTTCACCCCCTCCTTATCTTTGGCATTTAGGCTTTTAGCTTTAAAACGTCTTAAATGTCATACGAGCGGCTCCTGAACGTCGTCATTAATGACACTGCATCCAGAACCCCGCCGATCTCAAACGTGGATGCAATTAGCCTCACGACTGGGAAAGGCCTCGGAGTTTAGCGTTAGATTAATTAAATGCAAACAGCCTTTTACCTGCAAAGAACAGCTAAAAAAGATCATGCCCCCCCCCCCCCCACACACACACACACACACGCACACACACTTTTCTGTCAGCTACTGTCATTAGTCGCTTTTCCATTGACCCTCAAATTGCACAAATGTAACTTGTGCATAAAAGTGTTCACATTAAAAGTTTTTGCGCCGGCAAGAGAAGTTTTTTTACGCATAGTGCAAATGGTATATTAAGCAAAAGTGCAGCGGGAAGACCTTTTTTCACAACTAGTCAGGTGAATTAAAAAAAAAAAGAGTGTTGATCGACGTTAAAACAAGAGTTTTAACAGAAACATGGTGCGGTATGTGTGGATACACCAGGAAACCACATGATTTAGGATAGGATATATGGGTTATATATGATGATAATAATAATTAATAGATCTGTAAAACAACATATTTACGTTCTTTCCCATGCTTATGGAATGATTTCTTGTGTCCTTTTACGATAATAAACAAATGATCACATTTGTGATTTAATGGAAAAACCAACATTACTTACATACTGCAGGAAAACCTATATTTTTTAAATTTAGTACGGAATAGAGGGGTAATATATATACGATTTATGGAATGACTTCTCACGTCATCTTGTGATAGTAAATAAACAAATCATCGTATTTGTGCAGGGTCTCCGTGGAGCCTTAAAAAGTCTACTCAGCTTTGTTTCTAAAGCACGGTTGGCTGAAGTGCTGTGCAAAAGCATAAAAACAATTAAAACAAATAAAAGAATGAATAAAAGCTATAAAAGTAAATGTAGATTAAAACAATAGCAGCCAAACTGTCGCACTGACCATAGGGGGGAAAGTTTTAAGAGAGGATTAGTTGTAATAATAATAATAATAATAATAATAATAATAAATAATAATAATGTGTCATCTTACGATAGTAAATAAACAAATTATTACATTTGTGATTTAATGGAAAAACCTACATCATTTACACACTTCAGTTTTTTCAACATTTAGTAAATATCCGTTAAGTTTTGCTCATATATCCAATGGAAAAGTGACCTGGGATGTTATAAATGTCACTAGGTGCAATAACTAACACCCCCCCACACACACACACACACACACACACACACAGCCACAATTTCCTTCTCAAATGAACTTTATTTTTAAAATAACATAGTTGGCCAAAGTGCTGTGCAGAGACATACTTATGTTTTTTTTTTTTTTGTTTTTTTTTTTGGGGGGGGGGGGGGGGGGGGGGGGATTCAACATTTAGTAAAAATCGGTGAATTTGCGCTCATATACATCTAATGGAAAATCCGCTGTCGGTACTGCTTTGGCTGAGGGTTCGTGTCCGTTGGCGCACTCTCCTTTTGCCGGTTCATTGTGGAAGGATCTAATGGCGTGACGTACTTGAACACGGTTTGAGAGGTTTAGTCACTCTGAGTGTCTGCGTGAGAAGCATTACGCGGCTGAAACCGAGAAAAAGTGGAGCGACTCGCTGCCACGGCTCGTAATAATGGTTCCAGTTTAACCCAGCGTGGAGCACCTTTACAAGTGCGCATTAAGCATTAACCCATATTAACCCTGTGCATTTGAAAGCACAGACACAGTCCACTCCCTTTCACTTTGGCACCAAATTAACATATTCTCCTCATCCTCTGGCAGATAAGAGACATTTGTGAATTAATTTAATGTGTTTTCAGCTTTTTTTTGACTTGAAGTACTTTAAGCTGTGAGGTTAATACATATGCCACCTACGAAAACTCCCATCTGAAAGATAGTAAAGATGTTAATGGTGAATAATGGATCTACCAGGAGAGACGGTTTACAGCTACTCCTGATGAATAGAACACATTTTGAATCCTCCCACCTCCCTGCCTGACACTCACTTTTCATTCTTGTGTTACAGACTCACAAATGCACACAAAGGACAGGATATTATATTGTAACTAACTATACATCTGTGTGACCCCCCCCTCCCAATTTCCAGAGGGACTTCTGCCGTCGCGAGGACCTCCAGCAGTCAGATGTGGAGAAGTGGCTTGGGTTCATCACCTTCTTGTGCGAGGTGTTTGGGACCATGAGGAGCAGTTCTGGGGAGCCTTTTAGAGTCCTGGTCTGTCCCATCTACACCTGCCTACGAGAGGTATGGAGACAAACATAAAAATGCTGGGCTTTCAGTTCTGCGTCTTGTGTGTATAGATCATGACCTATTGTTGACTCAAGAGGCCAGGGGTCACTGGGTCAATACCTAAAAAAAAAAAAAAAAAAAGTCAAACGGTCTATAATGGAAAACCAGTCGAGACAGTGACTTAGTTACTATTATTGACATATAAGAAACTTGACATGGGCTTTGGAATGCTGTCATGACCTTTGACCTAAAGCAGTGGTTCTGAACGCTGATCCTCAAGGACCCCTATCCTGCATGTTTTACATGTTTCCATCTTCCAGCATACCTGACCGTCATTGTCAGGCTTCTGAGGAGCTGACTGGTCTGATTTGAATCAGGTATGTTGGGAGAGGGATACGTCTAAAACACAGGTGTCAAACATAAGGCCCGGGGGCCAAATCCGGCCCGCCAAAGGGTCCAATGGTGCCCTGGGAATCAATTTCTGACGTGCTAAAAAGACTGAAGATGGGGTTATGGTTAGTGGAATTAAGTCATTAAATGCTGAGAATGATATTGTACTGTTATTTCTATTGTTTCAAATAAGGATGATTGAAAAAAATTATCTTAAGTGATGTAGTAGATGCTGAAATACAATTTCAGAGCACTCCAAATAACCACTAATATCTATTGTTTTGCCTGGAACCACTTGTTTATTTATTTATTTTTAGATCAAGGAATTTGTCAATAACTGAATGGACACATGCTCCTGTAATGGAAAAGTGTCCCGCTGAGTCTGTTTATCTTTTCTGATCAGATCAATACACATACAGTTTCCTGTTTTGGTTGTTTTTTTTCTGGAAGGAAGGGGCGGGGGGGGGGGTTTGGTGAGATCTAGTCTAGACTCTAGACACCACAGTGGGTTTGGTTAGTGGTGCAACCAGACATTGTACTATGAATTCCTGGAAAACCTGTGACCCCATCACCCCCCTCCTCTTCCTCCTTCTCCTTTACCAACCAGGGGTCATTTCTCATCAGCTGGGTCAGCCTCTCTTACACATTGTCATGGAAACTGTACAATATAGATACAGCAGACGCTCCACAATACAGAAGTGGTTAATGACAGATGGAGTATCGAAAGGGGAAGTGAGGGGTGGGGGGGGGGGGTAAAGTAGACTGCGGTTATGTGGGCGGCTAACAGCACAAGTTTAAGCGATGATGTAGCACAGGTAGAAAAGAAAAATTATGACACAATGTGAGACAAATGGATTTTGAATGTACAATGTAAAGGCACATTCATGGTGTCATCATAATATAATATTAATATAATATTTAAAATCGTCATATCATGCCAGGGGTCTTAAACTTATTACTTTCAGGGGCCACATTCATTTGATGTAAAGTGGTTCAGACCAGTCAAATAAAATGACAGAAGGAAAATGACAATTTCAAACTTTTGTCTTTGTTTTAGTGCAAACAAACCCCATTACGTTCTGAAAATACTTAAAAAAAAAAAAAAAACTCTAACAAGAAAGGTGTGAATAACCTGAAAAATAAGAAAAATACATGCAATTCTAACAATATTATGCCTCAATATTTATTTACGCACATGCATTATGGATCAGATCTACTACAAAGACACTAAATGGTTAAAATTGTGCTTAATTTTCTTTAGAAAGTTCAGATTGTTCAGATTTTTCAAATTTTATTGTTACAGGATAGTTCGTGAGTATAAATATTTTCTGAATTGAATGGGTATTTATATATTTGATATTTGATGGACGTATCAGCAGTCAATCACCCTCTAGACTGGACTAAAACATTTCTGTTTCTTTACAAATATACTATTTCAGTGCGTGCTATGGGATTGTGAAGAGATTTTCAAGCAATATGGTAAAAAAAAAGATCTCCACCTTTAAAAAACCACCTGTCATAAAATGGACTGTACTTAAGTAGTACATTTTATTCACCACTTGGTGCCCAAAGCGCTTTACAATTCCTCACATTCACCCATTCACACACACACACACTCATACACCAGTAGTCGGCTGCTGCCAATACACCGGCGCTGCCTGACCCTACTGGGAGCAACTTAGGGTTCAGTGTCTTGCCCAAGGACACTTTGACATGTGGACAGCCAGAGGCCAGAGAACCGACGACCCGCTCTACCAACTGGGCCACAGCCGCCCATAACATGGAGTTGTAGGAGTCCCTTTTTAACAGACTTGGAGTGACTGGTGAAATAAGAAGAGAAATGTTCCGAGTTCCTTCACTGTGGACATCATTGACAGACTACCTGATGTTAACGTTACCTTAACAGAAAGTTTATAATCTGAATTTATTTTCGTGGCAGTAGCTCGTGTTAGCACAAACAACACTGGGCCCTTCTTGGCCGCACTTGCTAGGAATTCATTGAATGGGATATAAAAGTCTGATGACTCCCTTTAAAATGCAGATGAATCCTCACGGTCTCATCTTTTCAACCATTTATTCTTTGCCTCCATAAGCTTAGCAGGCGTTTCACGATCCAGCAGTAAATATTGGCTGCAATCATTGTTGTTTACATTCACAGCTGGGCTTTGGATCCATGATGTCACACTATAGGCTGTCTATAGGCTAGAAGTAAAAGCTTATTTTTTTACCTATCCTTTTCACCCAACACATTAAATATATGTACAGCATCAAGCATTCACTGCATGAAGAGAGAAGAGGAAAAAAGAAAAAAAAAACTGTGGTGAAAAGGTATCTTTTCAGTGTAAGTGATGTATTATTGAGCTCTGGCGTGCAACTCTTCCTTCTTCTGTTTACTACCATAGCCTGTTAGCTGCTACTGCTAACCAAGCCCAACAATAACAACTGGTCAAATGTCAACTCCATTTCATTATTATTGTACGTGGTTCAGACAGTCAGTAATAAAAACCAGGGGTTTAAAGGAAATCACAGAGTAAACAGATGATCTTACCTGATAGAAAGTGGGCGCTGCGGACGATAGCATTTTGATGATGTCCTTATTCCAGTCAACACATCTGAAATAATAATAATAAACTTTATTTGTATAGCATCTTTCATACAGGGATTGTAGCTCAAAGTGTTTCACATTGATAAACATTTACAAGAAATAAAATACAAGTTCATAAAAAGGCTTAAGACGGAGGTAAAATCAGAAATAAAAGTGCAGGTAAAGAAAAATGTCCAAATTTGCATATGCAATAAGTGATTATACATGATTATATGTTACAAAACTGCAAGAAAATAAAATGCTCTGCAATAATAAGTAATTATACATAACATTCAGGCTTAGGGTTTGTAACCCCATTTTTATCTCCCTTCAAAGGCTAATGAAAAATAAAAATGTTTATTTTATTTTCAATATATTCAGCGAGCTGGCTTCTTTAATGCCTTTTGGATTTATATTCCATAGCTTTAGTACATAGGTAACAAAGGCTGCATCCACAGTTTTCTTTGTCATATTTCTGTCAGTTGCTCGTAGCCGTGTATTGGATGCATCCTCACTGTCACTGTCTGATTTTAAAGCCCTTTTTAAAACGTATCCCTTCTCCTTGGCCTTTTATATCACATATGATGATGATTTTATATGTATGGATATTTAACCTGGGGGTGGACAGTCTATTTAGTTATGTTTTATTGTGTTTTTATCTTGGCATTTTTAGCTTTTTATTATGTTTTATGTTCATTTCATTGTACAGCACTTTGGAACCTTTGTGGTTGTTTATATTTGTGCTCTATGAATAAAAATTTATTGTATTGAATTAGGCCCATATATGAAATTGTCCTCCATTGATATGAACAAAATAGTGTTTGTGCTGTTCAAACGGTCATTAAATCGATCAGATGCAAGTCACATGTGGGGGGAATAATGGTATTTGGGCAACATTTCCCCGCAGTTTGAACATGGCCTAAGTATGGATGGAAACATACTTACATATTTACGTATATAAAGCATGCGTCAGAGCTGCACGTTATATTGTTTGAGCATCGACATCGCAATAGACGTGTGTGCAATAGTCACATGACAGGTCCTGTTAATGTAGGAGACGAACATTTTCTCATCTAATTTCAATAGAACCTGACACACACTGAGCACATAACGATCATTCTGAACCAGTTTGGAGTCACTGGTAACAAGACTGAAAAATGAGGAAAGAACAAGAGAAAATCACCTAAAACCAACAAGAGAAAATCACCTAAAACCAACAAGAGAAAATCACCTAAAACCAACAAGAGAAAATCACCTAAAACCAACAAGAGAAAATCACCTAAAACCAACAAGAGAAAATCACCTAAAACCAACAAGAGACAATCACCTAAAACCAACAAGAGAAAATCACCTAAAACCAACAAGAGAAAATCACCCAAACTGGGAAAAAAGCAACATCAGTGAGGTAGAACTATTTCTTTTTCTTTCTTTTTTTTTTAGTTATTTTTTTAGTTATTTTTAATTCATTGTATTTATTTATTTTTCAATTTATTTATTTTATTTGTATTTTATTTTTTTATTTTTTTTCATATCGCAAGGTTTAAAAAAAAAAAAAAAAAAGCAATATCATGCAGCCCTAACTAACATGAATGAGCCTTTAGAGCAGGGGTCTCAAACATGTGACCCTGGGATGAGGAGCATAATAACCTACAATAAAATAAGACTCCATTTTTTCTTCTCAGTTTTTACTCTGCCTATAAATCACTAACACTTCAAATGTGTATCTTTGCCTTAGTGCAAAAAATAACATTAAATTATGAAAATATTTAAATTTTCAAACTATCTTGTAACAATAAAATGTCAATCTGAACACATGTAAGCAACCTAAAATGTCTAAATATAATTAAACACAATTTGAACCATTTTTGCTTCTGTTACTAAGTTACTAAGCTTGTACACTTTTTTTTTTTAAATCTTATTTAACTCTGCTTCTTTTAATCAAAACTTTTAGTCATAACTTTTGCTGAGATATTTTTGTCTTAGAGCTTTTTACATTCTGGAGTTATTCATTTATTTAAATGTTCATGTAGTATGATTGTTTTTGTGTGGAGTTATGACTTCTTTGAATGTGTCTGTCTGTTTGTCTGTCTGTCTGTCTGTCCTCCTTAAATGCAGGATTTTTGGAGGTTATTCACATGTTTTTTTCTTTTATAATTTAATATTTTTTTTAGGTTTTTTGCACTAAAACATTCTTTACTCTGGGTCACCCATAGTGACTTACCCCCGACAGTGTCCTGTGAGGCGAATTCTGGTCCGGTTTTGGTCAAAGCAAAAGGGCAGGTTTCCTAGGGTCAAAAAATATGTGTTTCCTCTCAATACAATATGTGTTCAAAGGACAGATTTTTTGGCATTACAAAACCATCACAGGACAAAAACTTAACAAAATGTTGTTGACCCCATGAAACCTGCTAGGACTACTTTCGTTTTGACCAAAACTGGACCAGAACTCAACTCACAAGACACTGTTGGGGGTAAGTCACTGTGGGTGCACCAGAGTAAAGATTGTGAACCCATACACATTCATCTGAAAAATAGTAAACTATCCCTTTGAAGCGAAGGTGATGGGGGGGGGGGGGGGGGGTGACGGCGTTTGAGGCGCCTGCCAGGTGGTTTTGACACCCACATCCATACCTCAGCTGCTTTTCACTCAACACACACATACCCTCCAACAAACACCACAACAATAAACACGCAGCTAATAATCAGTCGCCATCCACACCCTGTCTGATGCTGTGCCCAGGGCATTATCTCACCCTGTTAGAAAGCTCTGCAGCACGGCCCAGGGTGCAGACAGACAGCATAAGCAGGATGAAGAAAGACACAAACACACCTCCATCTTCTACCTGTGTCAGCAGTGATAGCGTTAGCTTAATAATGCTGCAGGTCACAACACAGCTCAGAACAATGGTGACATTTCTATCTATAATTCAACAAATTGATGTCTGTAGTGTGTCCGGTTTGTCTGTGGAACCTCTAACACCTCCAGAACTCCACCAAATGATCCAAAATTTGAAGGGTGACGTTCCAGTACTATGGTGGATTGCAGTGCAAAGTTTGACACCACGACATAAAACAACATTCAACTAATTTCATTGCTCTTTCTAACGTCGCCACTCTGAGCATTGCCGTGCACATTGCCTAAGTCCCGCCCCCTGATTTGTCTACAGCTGCAGTGCATTACTAATGACAACTCTTTGCTGTTATGGACTTTCACAAGGCTTTCTATAACAACATCACAACTGTGCTACACGCCACTAACAATCTCAGTCCCCACAAGAATTCACAGACATTTTTGTCATTGTTGTGGCCACAGCAAGTTCAGTAGCGATGAAGGCTATTATTACGGTTCATTCACAGGAGTTAAACAAGGTCCATAATTTACTGAGTCAACAGGTGGAAAGTCTGGTTCCCCTTCAACTTAACGTTGCATTTATCTTAATAACTGTAGGCTACATTACTATCTGGTTCATCCACCGTTCAGCTTTATCACTTCACTTTTAGACCTTTTTCATTTTTGGTTTGTTTGGGGCAGCTGTGGCTCAGCTGGTAGAGCGGGTCGTCCGATGATCGAAGGGTTGGCGGTTCGCGTCCCGGCTCTGGCTATCCACATGTCGAAGTGTCCTTGGGCAAGACACTGAACCCTAAGTTGCTCCCAGTAGGGAGGTAGTCTACTGGTGTATGAGTGTGTAAATGGGTCTCTGTGAAGCACTCTGTGACCCATGTCTGTGAAAAGCGCTGTACAAATATAGATTACTTACTTACTTACTTTGTCATTAGTTGTAGTTTAGTAGGCGGAGTCATATTGCCCAGTTTCTTGCTTGTCATGCATTGAAGTCTGAAAGTAAACGGTGACATTTGAGTGTCGAATGAGCGACTAGGGGCTCACTTCACGAAGCCCGTAATATATCTTGCTAGGTGTTGGTTGGTGTGGCCTAGGTGAGCATGACACAAACCACTACAGTGGTAGACTGTCTGCTCCACCTGAAAATGGGTTTTATTAACTCCACCAGCAGTAACAACATTATCATACTCGCAGATTCCAGTACACACTTCCAAAACAGCCCCAACTAATTATTATAAGCTTTCTTTCTGCTCCTTTCAACTCATTTCACCCACTTCCACAACACATTAGTAGCAAATAATCTCACATTTTCTACACGCTCTGCACTAGTTTGTTCAATTACACATTTGTAGAATTGCAAGAGTTGGCTTTCTTTAGATTCACCGTTTCATATTTAGTATAACGTTTCTGAGTTTATAACAGGGATTCATAAGAACATGTGCTACACACATGTAAATACATTAAATAAATAACAAATAAATAAACACATCTTCAAACCTTTGGAAAAATCTTTCACTTTGCACCTGTTTCCCCCATGCTTTATGGGGACTTCTGGGGGAAAAAAAGTATTTATAGAGCCACACCATTTACATAAATGTACATACTTCACACAGATTTATATTTTACTAGTGAGGACCTACATTTATATGTAACCCACATGGGGACCTGAATTTTGCTCCCCGTGGTCGGACTGTGTAAATGGATCAACGTCCCCATAAAGAGGAATACAAGCACACACACACACACACAGTCTTTTGCTGAAGTCTGTAAGATTAAGTATGAACTCAGGTATGTCAGGAAGTATGTGACAGCTGGATGATTTATCGACAGTCTGTTAATGATGGTGATGTCATCCATTCATCACTGACACGCAGTATTACCTGCAATCTGCTAATGCTGCGACACAAGCCTAACTGTAGTCTGAAAAGCATCTGATGTAATAATCAATCAGTCTGTTCTAAATACATTTAATAGCTGTTTGTAGTTACTAGAGCTGTCAAATGCTAAAAAAAAATTCTAATCAGATTCATCAGAGGATTGCTTTAGCTTAATTTCAATTAATCATGATCAAAACACTTCATGTTGGCGACTGTTTTGTCTTGGGATTAAAACAAAAATGGTAGTCAAATTTCCCACAAAATGAACAAAAATACACTAAGGAACACAAAAACTGCAAATAAATGAACACAAAAAGTGGTGAAAATTCCAAGCATATTGAAAACCTCAAAATGTGAAATTCATAGCATGAACAATAGAATATTGTGTCAGATCTACCGGTTCTTCTCTGTGAATGTAAACACCACATAACCTTAGCTTGACTACTGACTGGTCTGGACACGCCCCCTTCTGGAAGTGACTAGAGTCACCATGACAACATGCACATTACATGTAATAAATCAGAGTTCAACAGTACGTACCACATATACTCAGCTGCCCCATGTATGTGGTCCATATCTACACGGTTGTGGTCCATGTCGTCACGGTTGTGGTCCATGTCGTCCCGGTTGTGGTCCATATCTTCACGGTTGCGGTCCATATCTTCACGGTTGCGGTCCATATCTTCATGGTTGCGGTCCATATCTTCATGGTTGCGGTCCATATCTTCATGGTTGCGGTCCATATCTTCATGGTTGCGGTCCATATCTTCATGGTTGCGGTCCATATCTTCATGGTTGCGGTCCATATCTTCATGGTTGTGGTCCATGTCTTCTCTTGCTGTTGTCCTCCTACTATGTCTACTTCAAATATGACGCCTTAGTTTACTGATTGTTCTTCTTCTACTGTGCCAACCCGTAGAATACCAATGCGAAAGGACAACTAGTGCCACCTGGTGTCTGGGACTTAAACAGTAATTATCAGAAACTCCAGTTCAGTCCTTAGATCAATTCGCCAATAGCTGGACTTACATGTGACTGTAAAAGTATTGACTGATTCGTTGGAGTTGAACAATCCAATATGTAGATTTTTTTTCAAGCTAATCTTAATCCACCTTCCCTTATTTCTATTTGAATGAACTGCAAAAAAAAAAAGGTTTAGGGCTGAAGATACATTTATAAGCTGTCAATTTGAGGTCATTTTGGTAACTTAAATAAAAGCAATTTTACACCTTAAATATTTGTGCATAGTGCATTTACATTTATTAGATTAGCAGAAAAACCAAGAAGTTACTTCATTTATATGTTTATTATTTTTCTGGTTCTGCTGTTTCAACATGTTCATGTGTCAACATTTGTTTGAACATTATGGTCTGTGTCTAAATTCAGAACAGAGAAACAACATTGACATCAGACTGTTTTAATCATCCCACTTGGGTAAAAGAAATTAATTTTTACCCTCGACTCTACCGGGGGTTACAGAACAGGAAGGTGTCAATTGTTTATTTGCACGGGCAAGATCTAAAAGTGGATTTTTGCTTTAATACAACACCTTAGCAAAAATAAATAAATAATTAAATACAAGATCAGCTGCCTTTGTTGAAGTGGACCCATCGGACACACCAGGACAGCTTAATAAACCAAAACGAAACCCTTTCATTTGCACATACAAGCATGCTAATGGAAGAGAATGACCCACATGTGGCCCACAGCAGCCGTCATCAGGTTATTGGTTTGCAGTTTGGATGTCCACCGTATCCATCACACTATTCTTCTATCATGTCCTCAGTAGCTTCTCTGTCCTATTCACTCTGAGAGCCATACTCTTAGTCTGATTTCAATAGGATCCTCGAAACTTTTGGGACTTAAAGGGATAGTTCACTATTTTTCACATGAATTTGTTATAGAATCAGCGTATAAACTCTGGTGTCACCTACAGTGACTTACCCCCGACAGTGTCCTGTGAGTCGACTTCTGGTCCGGTTTTGGTCAAAGCGAAAGTAGTCCAGGTAGGTTTCCTGGGGTCAATAAAACAGAACGCGTTTCTTCTCAAAATATGTTCGAATGACTGATGTATTTTATTAACAAAACCGTCACGGAACAAAAACTCATATCTCATAATTGCTTGGAGCTAGTTTCTCTCAATAGAGATCAATGCGCGTTGTCACTGCTAACAGCTTTGTGCCTTAGTAAACTACTTTCATCAGTTGTTTGGCAGAGGTTGAGGTTGCGGCTGCTACGTGCTCAAAATATAAGCCATACTTCTGTCAGTCTGTCCCAGGACAACTGTGAATACATATGTAGTTTACCACCACCAGAGGGAGAATGTAAGAGTGAAGGAATCCATAATGTAAAGCGGTTTGGGTGCGTGAAAGTTGCAATATTTTACCATTATTATTATTTTTATTATTATTATTATTAAATGATTGTAAATCCAAAAAGAGTGGTGATAGGTAGTCAGTTGTTGACTGAAAGGAAACTACATGTGGGCTCCAAAATGGCACCATTTTATTTTATTTACCCTTTATTTAACCAGGAAAGTCCCATTGAGATTAAAAAAAAATCTTTTTAAAGGGAGTCCTGGCCAAGAGGCAGCAAAGTTACAGACATAGACAGTATATCAAATTACATACAATTATAAAAAACAGTTACATTTGAATGAGTTGACCTCATGTGCTCTCAGTCCGGATTTAAAAGCAATTAAATAGATAAGTTGGGGCAGCTTCCAGTCTTTTTACAGCATGTTCCATGTAATGGGAGCAGCGTAAGCGAAAACCCTATTTTTCCCAGTTCCATGCAGGCAAATGGAACACACAACCAACATTGATTGTTTGAATGTAATGAGTATGAATCAACACTTCTCTTTGTAATTAAATCCCAGATAGAGGAGGGTAGCAGACCAAGCATGGCCTTATAAATAATACCAATGTCCCTGCCTCCTTGTGGACAGAGACGGCCACCCAACACCAGAATATAATTCACAATGGTGTGTTAATGCTGTACAGTTAGTAATGAACCTCAGAGATGCATGATACACACTGTGAATTCTTCTAAGGCTGAGCAGAAGCTTTCATGTACAAGTACAACAGCTCTCCATCGTCTAAAACAGATAAAAATGTTGCAGTCACCGTAACTTTTGACCTTGAGCGAGCTTGAAAGGTCAAACTTGTGGTCTCACATTCTGTTTGTGAGTCAGGTGAAATGACTCATTCCATAAGTTTTGTAAAGTTTCAGCAGAAAACTACGATGACTTGGAGGTTTTTCCTCTTGATCCGAGTCACTCTTGTTTGATGCATTGCTTCATTCACTCCGACACGGGATCACAGCTGTGGGACGTTTCAAAGCTTTATACGCTCTAGGCCCAAAAAGCTTGAATGAATGAATGAATAAATCAATGATAAATGTAAGTCATGTAGATTCCCAAGGTTTCTCATTATAGTATGTGGCACTTGGTTTCTTCACGATGTACAGAGACGCTGAATGTGTTCGCCAGCGTCAAGAGAAGCTGCTGGAATACACATGAATGCAGCAGCTGCTTTAAAGTAGACGGCATGGGAGCTGTGTGATATGATGTAGGAGCAACTGTGAAGACGACTCCCGTTGGAAAATAGGGTGAAAAAGGCAGCACGGCGGACACTGGAACCGACCATAGATGAGTATAGATTAGACGGTTTTAAACATACTGAGCTAAACTTCAGCCGACGCTCCCCAGAGAGCTCATTACGAGCTAATCCTCCACTTGTCGCACAGCTCCGTTCTGTGGGAAAACGCAGAGAACTTGAGGGACGAGACTTCCCACATCAAACAGCCCCACTGTCACCACACCCCACCCAGGGCATTCTGAGGAGCTGACGTGAGCCCAGCCTCAATGATAGGTGGAATACCATTAGAGTTACAGCTTGGAAATTTACACTCTGCTCTTAACACACTGGTTTCCAGGCGTGTGTCTGTCTTTAACCCTTTACCATTCTGAGGTTGTTGTTTTTTTTTTAATTTCTTTGATTTCGTTTTAACATTCAGAAGAATTCAGGCATTTACATACATACATTTTTCATCTGTTCTAAATGCCAGAACGTTTGTTTTAAGTAACTAAATAAAAATGGGGGGGGGGCAGACAAGAAATAAAAAGGGGAGTAATCTTTCAACAGCAATCGATGAAAATAAAAGCAGACCTACAGGGTGTAACACAGGTGACCCAGTTTTCCCACTATGAAGCAAGTTTGTGATTAACAAATGCCGTTATCCTTTTCCTTTTATAAATGCCTCTTGTGATATCCATCCATCCTTAGTCATAGCCTTTTTACAGGCCACTAGCAAAACATTTATTAATTTTTTTTAACCCTCCATTCCGGGGGGATTTTTGCTTCAAACACCTGAAAAAAACCTTTCCGAATTAAAACTCCAGCTGTTCTCCAACCACTTCAAGTACAGATGAAAGAACAGGCTTTTTGTGAAGGTAACGCCCTGTAGTTTGGACTAAAACCCTCACTTTTAAGGTTTACAGTAAAAAGCTGTACACTTTTTACAAATAATTTTCGATTTTTGTTTTACTCGCCTTATTTTTTGTGAAAACCAGGGTATATTTGGTAGGTATGGACTGAAACACACCATTTACGAACAGACCAGTGTCTATAATCTTTGCAATTCAAAGTTTGATATATGATTGATTGATTTTTCACATACATAACATTGATCAAAGTCATCATTAAAAACAGTAACACTTCAGGGAGAGGCAGAAAGCCTAAAGAGGCTTGTTTAAAAGCCTCCACCTAATAAATACATAAACATTATGAAGGTTGTGAGACTTTCATGATCCATATACATTCAAAATACACATACATGCACTTATACTGAATATATATGTATATATATATATATATATATATATATATATATATATATATATATATATATATATATATATATATAGTAAGCGAAATGACTAAAACTATGTTCTGCCACAGAACAGTGTTAATTAAACCAAAAAAAGATGCCAATATAAAAATGAAAATAGTCAATAATTCAAAGTACTGCTTGGTACCAGTAAGTTAAATGATATATTCTTAAATGATTAACCAAATTTTTAAATTAAAAATAATGAATTCCTTTTAAACAGTAAAAAAAAAATAAAAAATTCAAACATCTTAAAGGTGTCATTCCACTGAAAACCATTTTTCCATGCTCCTTTTGGAATCTGATGGGTCACCTCGAGTTACCAACACATGCTGCGTGGTGTGTCCCCTCCACTGGCTGGATTTACCGTTCATAGAAAACAGAGAATGAGTCAGAAAAAGTCTGTCCACCACACGTCACAGGGACATTGGCGTCACCCACGTGGAGTTAAACCCGTCCCCTATTGCAGCGAATCTGAACTAGCATTAGCATTAGCATCTACAAGAGAAGACGGTGCCACAGTAGCTGCTGCACAAACTGGGAAAAAAGTGTTGGATCAAACTGGTTCATGGGCTCTCTGTGGAAATAAATTTCAAAGCAAGCAACAGCACGAAACGTAGCTAGATGTAACTCTTGGATGGTAAACACACACCAAGCAAGAGGGGAGGGGGAAGTGTTCCTTCACACATTCTGAGCCAATCAGAGACACCTCATCACCACGTCATGGTCATGTATGAGGAAGTACCGGTAAACTGTTGTTTGTCATTTTTCTACTGTCACCTCTGCATGGTATGCACATGGTCACAAGAGCACGAATCATGAACAAGGCTCATAAATATTTAAGAGTCTTCCCTTCACTGCTCCAATCACGTAGAGGTATCCTCATGAATATTAAAGAGCCATAGTGGCACACGCAGCGGCAGCAAAAACACATGCAAACTGACTGTGTTTGTTCAGTATAGGGCTGTACCGAAGCGAACATCTGTTTTCAACAGTTTGGTACGTATACATATACTATTATGGCCTTAACATTTACTGTTGTAGTTCGTCTGTGAATGAAGCGAAACAAGTGTCAAAATAAAAGTGTCTGGCCTGTACGGGGCTGTTTGTGGTGGCAAACAGCACCTCCATGTCATGCCAAGTGACTCAGTTCTGTAAAATGTAAATGAATCACGCTCACATCACAAGTACAAGGGGAAATTTGTCGATGTTTTCACAGCAGAAATAGCACTCATTCAGGGTTTTCCTTACAATTACAAACACATGGACACTTTATTAATGTAGAATCAATACAGAGGTGGTTGCACTTAGTCCACAACAGACTTGTTTTTACGACACACTCTAGCTTTTCCAAGGTTTTTTTTCATATTTTTAATAATGATATGCTTTTTTCATGTACAATGGTACCTCTACTTTTAAAATGAATTTGTTCTAGAAGTGTTTTCGTACCATGAATTTTTCGTAAATAGTTAAATTTCGGCCCAATTCGTTCCAAGCCCCTAAGTACTACCCCTCAAACCCTTTAAAAATGATTTAAAAAATGACCAATTTTGTATGAGATATATGTTGAAAATGTAGATTTAGATTTTAGATTGAATTTATTGGTCTCAGTGGCGAAATGTCTTCACTGACTGAATATTTAACCATTAAAATTAAAAAAACATGCAAATCATTTACATACGATTGTGGTTGTTTTGTCACTTTCACCTTCGACAATGTTTGTTGACGGACATTTGGTGAAATATCGATCCAAAGACGATTGCCTTTGACCACTTTTCATAATCTTCCTAAAGTGCACAAGGCATACGTTGTCAAAGGGGGCGCTAGCAGGACTCGGGAACTTTTTTTCAGGTCTTTTTTTTTAACTAATTCAGAGTGTCAGTGCAGTTTCTCCAGCATGTCTTTTGTTTGTGCTAGTGGAGTGATGGCTGCCTCCTCCTTTTTTTTAACATCTCCTATTTTATTTCTGTTGGTGGCACACCCCGCTTCTTTTCAAACACTTCCTTTGGGCTTGTGATGGATAACGAATACGTGCTGTGGTGGGGTTTCAGTGGATGCACTCGGAGGGACTCAAGAGGCAGTGGTGGCTCTGTCCTTTACATGTGGCTTCTGATGCTGGGCCGGATCAATGAATGAGGGTCAAAGGCACACGAAATGCATCATGGGTAGCTCCCTCATAGCCCATGGGATGCTACGTACAGTACATACATGATGTACTTACATACATTATGTAGTTACGTACAGTAATATACATAGTATTTATGTCTCGATGGTTTAGTTTTGTAAATAGAATTTTTTTTCATATTCAGAGATGGAGAAATTGAGGTAAAGTTTTTTCGTGTTGCCCTCGATTTACTGCCAGGTGACTTCACATTTTCACCTCCATGTTCTTGCAGATCCTGTTACCTGTTCAACTTCACCTGGATGTTTATTTTACAAAGAACTGACTTGAACAATTAAGTAACTGAACACTTTGTTTAGTTTTTATCTGAATGTAAATTTTATTATGTCTTCTATTTTACTGTGATCCTTTTGTTTTTATCAGGAGTACAACATTTTTAGTTCCATAAATATTTCAAATTTTTAAAAAAAAGAAAAGATTTTCGTACATTTGATATCATTTGACAGAAAAGAAATCTGTATCTGCCTCGAAATATCTCTTTTCTATATCAGTCATTGGCAAAGGCTGATGGGGGGGCTCGGCATCAGTGAAGTGGTGATTTTACACAGATATCACTATGGATATATTTACATGATGTTTTCAATTTAGAATTATTTATTCTGATTAAAATAATTCTGATTTAAAGTTACTCCCTTTCTGTTTACATGGAAACGTTAATGCTGAATAAAGGTTTACATGGGAAACAGGTGTATTCTGCTGTAGCTAATTGGACTTTCAGAGGGTTCTGATTGGATAGAATGTCCACTTTACATCCGGATGTCTACTTGAAGACAATTATCACGTCCACTTCCTGTTTTGCTTTCATTTCAATTATCAACATGTTAGACCAGATACTACATGTGATTTTTGCATTTATTTTTGTGGTAATTACGAGTCCAATGATCGAAGGGTTGGCGGTTTGTGTCCCGGTTCTGGCTGTCCACATGTCCAAGTGTCCTTGGGCAAGTCACTGAACCCTGACTTAGTCTCCCAGTAGGACTGACAGAACCTTAGAAACCTACTGGTGTATGAGTGTGTGTGTAACCATGAGTACCATGAAGCACTATATAAGTGCAGTCCATTTCTATTCCATTTATTTAAGACTTTAGTTTTCTTTATCAGTAACACACGTGGAAACATTTTATTAGTTTTATTCCAGAAGCATTTTACCTGTAGACCAGTGTTAATGTCAGTGTTTAATCTGTCAAAATGACGAACGGCCTTCAGAGTTGTCCATTATTTAAATTTTTTTTTAAATTAAATCAGTTCAGGACTAAATATGTTTGGTTAATACGACCTCTTCCAGGACCAGTGACAGAACAGTAGAAGGCGTGTTCACCGTTCTCCATCCCTGCGTTGTTTCAGAGTGTTAGTTCCATGCCCATCTGTCCACAGGGCTAGCATCCAGGGGGAAAGCCAGCTAGCATGTTTATCAACTCGCCTCTTTGTTTTTGGCATCACTGTGTGTGCGTGTGTGTGTGTGTGTGTGCGCGTGTGTGTGTGGACTGGTTTGTTTGGCCAGCTCAAAGCCTCGTCTGTTGTCTTCCAAGATTTAAAATGTTAATATCTGAAATATTTACATTGGGGATTAGCTATTTCATTCTCTTTTTTGCCGTATGTACTGATAAATACACACCATCTAACAAACACTTGCATTTGCTTAATCTCCACACGTGGCCTTAATCCAAATATACGTCCTTTTGCATGTCTATATGTGCCAGCGTTGTTGGGTTTGTGCTGAACCCCTTGATGTCTCCCCGTCTGTATTTCTGGTGATTAATTTTTTGCAGATGCCTCTCTTTGCAGCGTCTCACTGTGTGTTTGTGTTTGTGTCTCCTTTAGCTGCTAGAGTCCACAGATGTTAAAGAAGATGCAGTCCTGTGCTGTTCAATGGAGGTATGGACCACACACACACACTGATGCCCACCACTGTCGATTTGTTTGGGAATAACAATCTGATTCTAAATCCATCCAAGACACAGAACTATTGAAACTATATGTATTTGTGTGTGTGTGTGTGTGTGTTTCTTTATATTGGTAAATTATGTTCCTTTTTTTTTGTATTCATATTTTGAGATTGACAATGAAATAAATAACAAATAATTTATTCAAAAAGTAAAAAATTACATGTTATTTCATTATTCATGTACAAATAAATAAAAAAAATAGGGTTGTTTTGTCACTTGTGTGTTTGTTTACCTGCTTGACTAGTTTAAGCTACTTCCTGTAGCCTACATCAGAAGTGTCACATGATGTTGTTGTAAACTGTCTCATAGGCTGTTTCAGGCTTATAAAAGAGCAAAATAACTTAACTTTACACTTATCTTTGGAAGACAGTATGAACCTTTACAAGACTAATCAAATAACAGTCACCATGTCATGCTGTGTAATTATGTAATCGCATAAATAATTGCAATTTGCGATTTAATGTAAACACATGCATGTGAACACTCTCTCACTGTCTCTCTTTTTAAATTAAAGTCTTCATCTAACATTTAGAAAAACCCATACATGTGTTGTAAAGGAAAATAGTCATATCAGTCCAAATATTCCACTGAACAGGACTATCTCCTGTGTGGAGCAGGTTATAGCCACATCCGCACACAGGTATAGTCATTAAGTCCATGGCTTTCAGCAGAGCAGAGCGAACATGCAAAGCTAAAGTCACTACATCCCACAGTTAATCTATATCTATCCACAGCCCCAGATCACAGGACAAAACTTTCCAAATGTATACATTTAATAACTAAATGAAGTCATTGTTGTGGTGAGTTTAAGGCCGTTGGAAATGTTCCGTTCCTGCTACTCAGCAGAACAGCGACTGTTCACCTGCAAGTGTTTAGGAAGCAACAATAATGACTTTGTGCAATTGGCAGAATTACCTTTATTTTCAAACTTTTATTTATTTTTGGATTTTAAGTTATTTAGGAAGAAAATACAGAGCTGCAAACTTCATATTTGTATTTTGTGTCATATTTGTACCTAATATTCAAGCAAGTAATAATCGCAACTCACAATATACCATATTTTCCACAGTATAAGAAGGTACAGTGGTCTATAACGGTCATAATCACCCCCAACCTTGTTGAGTTGTAACACGGGACAAAACAGTTTTATTCTGCTAAATCAAACTTAAAAAATGAATAAATAAAAGTCCAAATTCAGAGATTAAAAAAAGTCAAACTGATGAGATAAAAAGTTAAAATCATGATATAAACAGTCAAAATAATGACATAAAAATTCAAAATTCCAAGTCACTAAGCTCAGCCACAATGAATCCATATATAAAGTGCTCTGTCATTTTTGGACTTTTAAGTGCCCCTTATAGTCCGTAAAACACGGTAGTCCACAATAATCATAATCACACATTTTCTTCCAGTCATGCAGCACTAGCCTCCACTGTGTTGGCTGATATGCAACTAAAACCACAAAACCATGAATATAGAAGAGTCCAGCTGTAAAATAAGTGTCGACTGTAGTGACCACTGTGCATGAACGGGTTAAAGACAGAACAGAACCAGTTCAGACGCAGTTGGAAAACACTGTCCTCATGCTCTCCTCCACAGTCCTGACCTTTGTGCTTTTGATAAACCGGCAGCTCGCTCACACACGCCTCCATACCCTGAGGGTGTGTCAACTTCTGCCGTCTGACCGTATCCACGGTAACACGGTGCCAGACGCCGTCTAGCTGTCGTGAAGAGGACTCACATGCTCTCCCGTTCCCCGTCTCTGACCTTTTTTTCCTCTTTCAGCTCCAGAGCGCCGGGCGTCTCCTGGAGGAGCAGCTGCCGGAGATGATGACCGAGCTCCTGGCAACGGTGCGGGACAAGATGCTGTGTCCGGCCGAGTCCCAGCTAACCCGATCTCTGCTCATGGAGGTCATCGAGCTGCACGCACACCGTTGGAGCCCCCTGGAGGCTCTGACCACCCAGTACTACAACCGTACCATCCAAAAGCTCACCACCACTGCCTAGGTGCCCGCCAACCCGGAGGAGAGGAGACAGACGACCAGCCCCGGGACCGACGTCAATGGAGTCCATGAGGCTTTATTCGCTTTTACTGAATGTAGTGATGCAGTTTGGTGACAAAAGATGACCACTAGCACAGAAACCAGCTAAAGTTTTCTACACTCGACTGTAGGGCTGGGCGATACGAACCAAAAATCATCTCGATACGATACCGTTTTCCCTCACTGTACCGCGGTTCACCGTTAGCACCCTCACCATTTCACAGGGGTTTTTTTTGTGCGATTTTGCATTTTATTTTTTTTATAATATATGAACGTGCACAGGGCTGTCAAACGATTCAAACTTTAAATCAGATTAATCACAGGGTTTGTTTTGGATTGGGAAAAGCGGTGCAAGGAGTATAACACTGGTCTACAAGTAAGAGGCTTCTGGAATAAAACTAATGAAATGTTCCCACAGGTGTGTTAGTGATAAAGAAAACTCAAGTCTTAAATGCTGGTTGGCTCAAGTTTCCAAGATAAATCTGGGGTTAAAGTGTGAAATTCTTAGAATGAACAAAAGAATAGTTTTCAGTCCAAAGGAATATTAGTGTCAGATCTACTTCAAACACTGTCTGCACATTATGATCCATTCACTTTACTGGTTCTTTCTAGTGGAATATTTACTAATCCATTGTATACATGTACATAAACCAGCATATATGTGGAATAACACACCATCATATATATTAAAAACATGAACTAACCAGCACTAAAGTCTTTTGTTTTCTGACTTATTTAATTAAATTATGTAAAATTAAACACATTTAATGTCTGAAGCAGATACTTAAAAAAAAATAAAATTCTAGACCAGTGTAATTTTAACCCAAAATAATGTAGCTCGATATGAACAATATAATCTCACGTGTGAAAAGTATCTCTATTTCAAAATGTTAAGATATCGCCCAGCCCTACTCTACTGTCAAAGTCTACGTCCAACATGAGCCTTGTTGTTTAACCGAGGTTGTAATGAGCAAATTTTTTTTAGTGTCTATCAAGATACACCAGTAGTATGTAATCAGAAGTTTTTAAAAATCTACAAAAAGATTCGACAGACCAAAGTGTCCAGTATCAGTGTATATTTGTTGCAGTGTATTTACAGTGGCCTTGACTTAATGTTGTTTTAGCTCTGTCTGCAGAAAATATAAGATTTAGAGCGATGCATTATTGTTTTGCACCAGGTTTCATTTATCACATGTCACATATTTGTTATTTTGATTATTTGCTTTAATACTGACTTTTACCTGAAGAAGTTACATGTACTGACTGCGTTCAATATTGGTCCTATTTAATATTAAAGGCAGAATGTGTAGACTCGGACAATAATAATACTTGTTACTACATGGTGGTGTAGTGTATTTTCACTCGTTGCGGATGTTTCTAACCTGTAAAGAGACAAAGAATAATAGCAAGTAATACACCGCTGCATTTTCAGTTGTCCAAAAATGTTTTATCGCTCTATTTTGTAGCTTTTAAAAAAAATAAATTCTCACTCCTGTTTCATGTTATGACTTGGAGAGGGGGGAAAAAAGCAAGAAATGTTGCTTTTGAGACAAGAATAAAGACAGACGATTGGAAATGTCTGACATGTGTTGAAGGAAACCTGGTATAAAACCTCATAAAATGAATGCCACGCATTTCATCTTGTCTGAGAGGAAGCGTTTAAGTGCAAAGGGAGGTCAGGCCGAACAACCGCAGAAAGAAAAGAAGCTGATTTCCTGCTGCACATTCATCAGATCAAATGAAAATACAGAGCTCATTACAACCCTGTTTAAACAACAAAAGCTACAGGTGCGACTCAGACCCCGTCCACACAGCAACGCAACAAGGTTTTGTTTGGTACCGGATAGAAAAGATATCGCGTCCACACTGGGAACGGATCGGCAACGTATCACGTAAACCGTGGCAATGAAAATGCGTGCTGAAAACGACGCAGTACACATTCCACACCTCTAGGTGCGCTGTAAGACAGTCCCACCAGATACACCAGGGCCGTTTCTCAATACCAAGTCCACCAGGTTCGGACTTACGTAGTTGGCAGTTGGACCTGGGAGGAGAGTCTCTGGAGGACGGGAGGACGCTGGGCCGTTATTCTGCAGTTGTAACGGCATTGGACTTGATTGCGTCACCAACTCAACTCGACGGACGACACATCTCGGTAAACTTGGGAGCACATTTTAAAGTACATGATGAATCAACCACAGATTTAAAGTTTTAACGTCCACTTTCTCACATAAAATAATCTTATAATAACATTCCGTGACACTAGAGCACTAGTAGTTCCATACTTTTAACTTACAGTTGCGGGTCCTCTTTTCCACTATTGTTGGTGCCAAATGCATTCTGGGATAGGAGGCTCCCCCAAGTCCACACAAGTCACCACCCGATGCATCCTCGATGAAATGGGCGCGTCGAGAACACTTTCGGGAATATCAACCGTTCTCTGCGATATGTGAATTCGTGTATTGGGGCAGTACTTGGGGTTCAACTGATGACGTTTCAGAAGGACACGAGAAGACAAGCACGGACAAGAACATAGATTGAGAAACGGCCCAGAACAATAGTAGACGTAAAGCGCATGCACATACCGGCGCAAAATGCACCCCGGAAATAAAGGACAACAACAACTGAGCATGTGAAGGCGTCTGTGCTGCTCATCTTGTCGGTTTAACATCAGTAGATTTTCCTTCGGTAACACCAGTAAACTTAGCAGTGACTGCAGCTAACGCTACTCTGGAGTCCACCATGATGGTCGCTGTCTTGTGTATGAATGAATGTTGCGCATGAAGCTGCTATTTGTTCTGCTCATGTGGCTGTGACGTAGATGCTAAATGTTTCTACGGTGTCCACAGGGGCAAACCCACCGCATCGACAAAACGCTGCAAACACAAGAAAGCTACACAACCAAAAACACCAACGCATAAAACAAATGCAACAGAAGTGAAACTGAAAGAGAAAAATGCTGCAACAACAGAAATGATGTGAAAGAAAAACGTTACAAATACCAAAAGAAAAACGTTACAAATACCAAAAGAAAAACGTTACAAATACCAAAAGAAAAACGTTACAAATACCAAAAGACACAAACACCCAAAACAACTGCAAGAGAGAAACGCTGCAGATTCACTCCACAACAAAACAGAAGTTCACTAAAATAAAAGGGAAGAAGAAGACGACGGTGGATGAAGATGAAGTTCATTAATTTAAGAGATCATTGTGAAAAGGTGTAGAACAGCATAGACGACCTGTGCTGCTCTTCTGTGATATCGTAACAGATTATTTAAAAAAGATGAAAGGAAACAAACGTTTTCACACTAATTAATGAACTTCATCTTCATCCACCATCGTGTTTTTCTTCTGTTTTATTTTAGTCAACTTAGGTTTTGTTGTGGAGTGAACTTGGAGCGTTTCTCTCTTACAGTTATTTTGGGAGTTTGCGTGTTTTGGTGTTTGCATCATTTTTCTTTCACATTTGTTTTTGGTGTTTGTACATTTTTGCTTCTTCATCGTTTCTGTTATTGCAGCATTTTTCTCCTGCAGCTTCACTTGTGTTGCGTTTGTTTTATGTGTTTGTGTTTTTGGTTGTCGCATCTTTGTTGCGTTCGCAGCGTTTTGTCGATGCGGTGCGTTCCACCGTACGTTTGACTCGTCCACACAGCAACGCAACGACACCGCTGTCCGATCTTTCCACTCTGGAACCCGTTGTCAAAAGATATCCTTTCGGGGCACTTAAAACGCTGACATGATAACAAACTGTATCGGATTCACTCGAAAACGTCGCTGTTTGGACGGAGCTCGAGGCTTTTGCACAGTCGTGTAAAAACCACAGGACGCACCACAAAAAAAATAAAGACAAAACACTAAGAAAGAATTTATTCTATGACACAATGTTAACACGCTTTGGAGGAAAGACTAACTGTGAGGCGTCCGGTAGGGGACACACTCGGCCTCATATGGACGTTGTTTTGGGGGGGGGGGGGGGGTCAGCCTGTCCATAGGGAATAGAGAGATCCTTTCCTGAAGATGAATGGAGGTACAGGGGAGTCACACTCTTCATTGTGTTCATTTGTACCCTCCCCACATGTGTATCCCTCTCTCTCTCCTCCCCCATCAGCCCTTGGGGCCTTTGGCTGATGAACAGACAGGGCAAGGTGGAGGGGGGTGAGGGGGGGGGTTGACCCAGTGTTGTCTCTGTCTGGGTCGTCTGCCCCACCAGGGCCACGGCTCAGGTCAAAGGGCCTCCCTGTGGGGCCGTGCTCTACTCCCTCCCCTTCTTTCTCCCCCACCCCCTGTCCCTCCCCCCACCTCAGCAGGACCCCCCGCCCCTCCTCCTGCTGGGCTGAGGATAAGGATCAGGCTGGCTGCAGCGGAGCGGCAGATGGCTGCTTGAGCCCTTATGAGACGACACACTCCCAACACACACCCTCCGGCGCCCCCAACTCCCCTGAGCAAGGCCTGGTGTTTCCAATGGGGGGGGGGCATTTACGTAGACAGTGGCTACGTTTTCATGATGGTTTTTTTTTTATTCAGCATTATTCTGAATAAGACAATTCAGAATTAAAGTGGTTTCCTTCGCGTTTTCGTGGAAATTTTAATGTCTGTTAAAGGTTTCCATGGAAACAGGTTTATTCTGCTTCAGTTAATTCCGCTTTAAGAGGTGGAGGTACACAGGGTTCTGATTGGATGCAGAACGTGGCGTCTGGATGTCTACTGAAAGTAAACAACCGTGTCCACTTCCTGTTTTTTTTTTTCTTTTTTCAAAGAGCAGCACAGAAGATCAGATACAACAACCGTCACTTCCACCTGGAGTCAGGTGTTTGTGTGCTCGTCTTAAAGCAGAATTAACCTTTATTCTGAATTAAACCCAAATTAAAACTCATGAAAAGCAGCGTAGTGTTGAGGTAAGTGTTTCTATGGGAACGTCTCTTCTCTTCTGTACAGCCGTGCATGTCCACGCTTCCTGAACCATATTTTTAAAAAAATCACTTATTATTTTTACGGCCGTTGTTTTGTTTTTAAGATGAAGCATAAAGGATATTTTAGTAGTAGGCCTTATTGCACAGGTTTGATTTGTTTTTGCACTGTTTTGGGGACAATTTGCTTTAAAAACAAAATCCAAAAAAGCAAGAATTGGAGTCAGTGCTGATGGATTTGATCTAAAGAGTCTGTAGTGAGCGCTGGGTTTTTAGACGGTTTTAATGGACTAGAGGCCTTGTCAGTGATCCATTTTTAGCTTTCTTGAATATTATTAGGCCTGCAGGGCCTGTAGAGGGCATGCCGAGGACTAAACGGTTGGGTTTGAAAAACATCTTTGACACAGAAAAATACAGCAGCAACAACAACAACAACAAAAAACCCATAAAAAGAGCATGGCACAGACTGTGTTCTCGAACTGGAGCCGTTCTTTGCAGTGGACATTTTGCAAGTGTTTAATATCAACTGTATTTGATCTTGTTTTGTTTTTGAGACAAACTGAATTATTATTATTATTAATATTATTATTATCCTGTGTATCTGAAGACGTCAATGATGAATAGAACAAAAAACTTATTGTATGACCTCATTAGCTAGTCATATGTGACCCGTATTCCAGCTAACATGTACTATGATATTGACGTAACAAGCCAATCATGTACCATTTGTAAATGGGATAATATATATATATATATATATATATATATATATATATGTATAAACAAACCCAGCATTCAGTATATTCACAAGTATTTAATACATGAAATAGAGCTGATGGAGGGACAGTAGTGCAAACAGAGGTGTAAAACTGTGGTGGTTTGGGTAGAAGTCGACCTTCCCATGCATTTCTGTTCAGGAATTACTGCATTTATTGGGAGTAGAAACACACACACACACACTTCAAAAATCGAAATCTCACCATGTGTATTTTTTTATTTCTAGTCCATCACACTTAAAATAAGACAGAAACACCTAAAGAGGAACTTTTTACTAAGATATAACTTATTTTTAAACAATAGATCTTAAAAAAAATCTGATTTCAAGAAAATTTTGCCAAGATAATTTTCACTTGTTCCATTGACAGATTTTTTTTTTTTTGTAATTCTATATATATATATATTTTTTTTTTTTTGCTTAACCCTAGAACCGTAACGAGGAAAAATAGTAACACCATTACATACATCGGATGTAATTTACTCAATATTATATCCCAGATAAAATACCATTTTCATGAGCGTATGGGCACTGCTGTTAACTGTAGCATATTTACATGTTTATACTGAAATGAAATGTATAAATGTGCTCATTAATGTCCATTGTTTCACCTAAATATATATTAGAGCGCTCAAGTGATTAAACTACATCATCATTGTGAATCACATAAATGTGATCATTAACTTGTGATTTATTGTACATTTTTGTACACTTATCAATGTGGAAAAACAAATAAACTTTGTTTGTAATTTTTTTTTTTTCATTTTTTTTTATTAAAAACAAACTAGTCGTGTTACAGACACAAACATCTGCCATAATACGATATGACGAAGAGGAGGAAAATATAAAATAATAATAATAATGAAGGATCAAAAGCAGCTCCTGAAAATAGGCTGATACAAAAGATTTTTTTGCATTCTTTAACATAAAGTGTGTGATGTAAAATAATA
>CM035794.1:73386942-73391942 GCA_020466265.1 Siphamia tubifer | reverse complement strand
TTCTCTTCTGTCATTTCTGGAATCTTGGGTGTCACCGCTGAGCAGCAGACGCTTACGTGCAGCTCTTCTGCTGTCGTAACCAAAGGATTTCCTGTCAAAGATCAATAAAGTATCTATTATATATTAACACGACTGTCCATGTGTCCTGCAGCACCTGGTGCTGGTACCAGGGACGAGTCCTTTAAATTCATGTTTTAAAATCTTTTAGCGCATTTTATTGTTTTTTTTATTGCAGGTTAGTGCATCTTGGTTTATTTGTCGTGCGTTTTATTATATTTTTACTGCATTTTATAGTTTTTAGGGCAGTGTATTTGTATGTGCATTTTGAGTTTTATTGCGTTGTATTGATTTTATTGCAGTTTTAGTGTATTTTTATGTGTATTTTGATTTATTTCTAGCACATTTTATAATTTTTACTGTATTTTTAGTGTATTTTTATGTGTATTTTGATTTATTTATAGCACATTTTATCATTTTTTGTGTATTTTTATGTGTATTTTGGTTTATTTCTAGCACATTTTATCATTTTTTACTGTATTTTTAGTGTATTTTTATGTGTATTTTGATTTATTTCTAGCACATTTTATAATTTTTACTGTATTTTTAGTGTATTTTTGTGTATTTTGATTTATTTATAGCACATTTTATCATTTTTTGTGTATTTTTATGTGTATTTTGGTTTATTTCTAGCACATTTTATCATTTTTACTGTATTTTTAGTGTATTTTTATGTGTATTTTGATTTATTTCTAGCCCATTTTATAGTTTTTAGTGTATTTTTATGTGTATTTTTGTTTATTTTCTAGCACATTTTATAGTTTTTGCTGTATTTTTAGTGTATTTTTTATGTATATTTTGGTTTATTTTTAGAACATTTTATTGTTTTTAGTGTATATTTGGGTATAATGGTTCTAACATCAGGGTCAGCGTCAGACGTCCACTGTTTGGCTTTTTCTGTAAAAGAAAAGACAAATAATTCCCTCTTGTTGATGTAAAACATTCTACCTCAGTGTGTTACTAACACAGGTGGTCAAAGTACTCACAAAGTACTGCAGTACAAGTACAGCTACTGGTGTGGAAAAATACTCTGGTCAAAGTATTTGTAGTAGTTTTATTTATGTGTCTATTTGGATGTTTGTAATATATACTATTAAATAACTGATGTGTGTGTGTGTGTGTGTGTGTGTGTGTGTGTGTGTGTGTGTGTGTGTGTGTGTGTGTGTGTGTGTGTGTGTGTGTGTGTGTGTGTGTGTGTGTGTGTGTGTGTGTGTGTGTGTGTGTGTTATTTATGTTTGGAAATGCACATGTCAGCAAAGTATATATATATATATATTTTTTTGTAATGTTGCTGTTTGACAATAAAAATGTGAGTGAACGTTAAAAACCTTCCACTTTGCTGACATGTGCAGAAGTAGACGTTTAAAGTCATGTGACCGTGGACGCTTTTCTTTACAGCAGGTCAAAGTTCATCAGACTGTGCTGCATGTGGAACATAGAGGATCATAACTAGTGACAAAGTCTGAACAGATGAATCACAATCATTAATCACTGTGGATTAATTTGAATGAATTGTGATTAAATATTCATTTTTAATTTATATTAAATGTTTTGTTTTGTATGAGTGAATAAATGAAAGAGTTTAACTTATTTAATTTAGCATCTACCTACCTACCTACCTACCTACCTACTTACCTACCTACCCACCCACTTACCTACCTACCTACCTACCCCACCTACCCACCTACCCACCTACCTGCCTACCTACCCACCTACCTACCTACCTACCCACCTACCTACCCACCCTACCTACCCACCTACCTACTTACCCACCTACCTACCTACCCACCTACCTACCTACCTACCTACCTACCTACCTACCTATATTCTACATTATTATACACATACAGTATTAATGGCAGAACAGATGTTTCTATGAACAGTGAACTAACCACTAAATGACACCAGGTCACATGTTGGTTGTAATGTGTGGTTTGTTAGTGGTTTATTAATACTGTGGAATGAAAAAGGAGGAGGGAGGAGAAGGCCTCAGTGGACGACTGTGGAATTCTAACCCACACTGGAAACGTCTAATTCTAAACAAGATTATTTTTCTCATTTATTTTTCAAATTCAAGTTAAAGCTTTAACTGTCGTTCTGTTCTGCTGTCGTCACGTCCTGTCATCGATCCATCAATCAATTAGTTTAGTTCAATAATTTGATGTTGAATATGTTAAGCACAAAAATATTTGATCTTTTAAAAGCCAATAATTGATAAAATAACAAGACAATATAGAATAAATAAAAAATAAGAAGGCAAGTAAAATATTTGAAAGGGAAGAAGTAAAAAAAAATCTTATCTTCCATCCCTATTGTACCAAACAATAATACAAATGACACATATATGTATATATATATATATATATATATATATTCAATTAATTAATCAATCAGATATGTTTTTAAGTCGAGGTGTGTGGTTAAATTGTGGAATGAGTTTGATAAAGATTTAAAACAATGTGAAGATAATATGACATTTAAAAATATGTACAAGAGTTAATAATAGAAATAATAATAATAATAATAATAATAATGGATTATTTTTTAGCCACTGAATACACTTTGTTTTGTTTGATTCAAGATTGTTTTGCTTCATTCAAACAAACTAAATCTACCAATGGAACCAATGAAAATGATCTTAGTCAGATTTTTTTATATCTGAATAAGTTGTATTTTTTTATCAATACCACAGCGATAAATGGCTCTGTCACCTGGTTTGATGATGGTGTCTCATCATTGGACGAGTCAGTGATCAAACACTACATAATAAGACTGTACGCTCTAATCTAAACCCCAGTAAGTTAACCTGGAGTGTTAGGGTTAGGGTCAGGGGTCAACCTGCTGATGGAAGAGCCCTTTAGCATTGTAAGAAGGATGCTTCTGGACTGTTCTATTGGAAGGTTGACCATTAGGTTTGACTTGCCCAGGTTTGTCACTTGGTCATATTTTTAGAATATTCTGTCCTTTGAAAGTTGTAGTTTTTTCATGAACACTTGTAACTCAGGTCCCCATGAAGGTTAAATATAAATAAAGGTCCCCACTAGTAAAATATAAATGATGTGGCCCTATAAAAAAAAATAAAATTCTGGAAGTCCCCATAAAGCATGAAGGAAACAGGTGAAAAGCCAAACATGTATTTTTCAAACATTTGAAGAGGTGTTTACTTCTTTTTTAAATGTATTTTTTTTAATATATTTTCATTTTTAAAATGTATTTATTATTATTTATTCTCTATATTTTTTAAATTGACTTATTTATGAAATTATTACTTTTATTCATTAATTTTTTATTTTCCTTTTTTAAATTGAATTACATTTTCAAATTTTTGTTATTATTTAATTTAATTTAATTTTTTTTTTTAAAAAGAGGAAAAGATGTATTTACACTCACTACCCAATATCTACTTGATTCCAAACAAAGTCAGTTTAACCTGATGTGTCTAATAATGGCAGAGGATGATTCAGAAGGTGAGAGCCGCCCCATAGAAACGCTCCAAACCTAAATATAGCTGTTGGAGTCAAAATTATATTAGTATTGGCATTGTGTAAATACTTGTGATGGATGAGTCAGAGTGATTTTGGCTGCTAAGTGTCGTCCGCCTACGGGTGCCAGGCATCGCTGAGGCTTCTTTTGCTGAATGATGCTGCATGCCGGGGTGTTATACTTCTTTTTCTCTTGATAATAAATCAACAAGTGAATATTGAGTCATGGCAGTGCTTTAAATCTACTCTTTTTTTCTACTCTCTGGGTTTATTTATTTTACCATAAACATACAATGCCAATGAACAATAGTTAGAATAAAACTGCACTTCACTAAAACGTTTTAAGAGACTCCTGAGAGAGTATTTTTCTTGAGATGTATTAACTAGCTTATTCCATAACTGTAGATATTTTTATTTTTTTTTCTTTAAATTACTTCTGTTGATCTAATTTAATCCCATATATGCATTTATTTTGAATGATCTTTTGTTTAGTTTTCTGTTTGTGTTTAATTATGTAGGCCTATGTTTTTTATTTCATGTACTTTTGTATGCCTTGGTTTACATTCTACTTGGTGGAGGCGCCTTATAAGCCTATCAGGCTTTCTGCCTCTTCCAGCACAGCACATTAAATTGTATTTGTCTTTTGCTGTATATTTTAAATTGTGTGAAATAAACTAAACTAAACTAAGCTAAATTAAAAATTAGAATGTGTAATACAGCCTGGTACATACAGTATAGACACAGCAGCAGGAACATATATTCATTTAACGTTCCTTCAAATTATTACTTTAAAAGGCACAATCGAGCTTAAAAATATCAAACGTTTTTGTGTGTCTGTATGTGGAGTGAAACAAAACAAGTAATGGCAAAATATTCACAGATTGAAAGTGTTGTATAAACATATGGTTTGTTCTGACTATAAAGATGGAGGGTGTTAATGTTGATGTATGTTCTTTGTGTCTTGTTTGGTTCATATGTGTTTGTTCTTTACCTTTTGTTTATTTATGCCGTCACCGCTCTGTTGTTGTTTAGCATTGATGCTATGCTAGTGTTGTTGTCTGTTGTTATGACGTGAGTTTATCTGTTGAATGTTTTTTTTTGTTCCATTCACATTTTGACATTCATAGTTTAGACACTGTGAATGAGTTGATTCTGAATTAGTTTGAGCCTGTTTATTTAATTTATTTGGTTTATGGTTAAGTTTATAGTGGCAAAATGTAAACTATTATAGTAAAAATTACAGGCTGTAAAATGATTAATTTTTTTTTTTTTTTAAATCAGATCAATCACAGGGTTGGTTTGGATTAATCTTAATCAAAACCCTTTATATCAGTCGACTATAATGTCCCGGCTTTTTATTTTTTTAATTTTTTTACCTCAAATTTCCCACAAAATACTAAGAAACACAAAAAATACAGAGGAAAACAATTACAAAACACATGACAAAATATGAGATAAGAA
>CM035794.1:73382711-73386842 GCA_020466265.1 Siphamia tubifer | reverse complement strand
GTGTGGGTTCTGTGGCACAGAGGTGGGAAGTTAGCCTAGCCTCGCTATCCCATTTCATTACATGTATGGGTCTAGTGGTGCTTCATGGTCAGGGGAGGCGGGGCTAAAAGGTTGTCTTTCAAATCCTCTGTATGTAATAGGACGGTACTATAACCAATCAGTGTAATCTTTAGGATGATGTAGTTAGAGCGCCGGAACGTTGACGGAAGATTATGGAGCTTAACGACTGTTGCCGCTTGTGTAAAAAGAATTTAAAGATTGCTGATGTTTTTCTCACAATCTTCACTCATCTTTGATAAAAGGAAATCTACACCTATTGTTCTTCTTCTATGGTTGTTTCTCCAAATCGTTGCAGCGTCACTGTGTTACACCCGCCCTCTGACTCTATACTTCACTGTGATTCGTCGGCCAGTTTCAGGGAATCTATCCAAAAGTGGAATCAAACGTAACTAGACTACTACGCTAGGAGTCTAGCACGGCTACGCTAGTGGGACGTAACTACGGTTATGTTTAACTCTCAGCAGGTCATTCTTTTTTATGGGCGTTTATTGTTCGTTCACATCCTTCCTCTGGTTGTATCTTTTACACTTTTCATGTCATTCACACCATGAGAACTGCACTCATGCAGATTGGAACAAATACACACACAGACATTAGCATGTGCACAAGATAACACAAACAAATAACAGCGTCAGCATAAGATAATAATAATAAAACCTCATTGGCCACTGGCTCAGTCTCTAAGGTCTCCTATCATCAAAGTTTAAATATATAAACTTGCCCGGTAACTTAGTTTCTCTCTTTCTCTCGCACATGTGTTTAGTTAGTGGTGTAATAATAATAATAATTAAAATAATAATAATATAACCCCCCGGAGGGACCAATCGTTAAGAACATTAGTTCCATGCTTGAATCTGGACCATCTGTCATTTACATTTTTATAGGACATAGATCTTTTTAAAGTGCAATTTGAGTAGTGTATGTATATGTGGTTGTATGTATATATATATATATATATATATATATATATATAATATATAGTTTTCCCTAAAACCAGCTTCTGTAGCCGGGGATCAGACCGCCAAGGCCCCCACCTTGGTCTGCTGCCCAATTCACATTGCACCGGACCCTTCTGGCTCTCCTCGAAGGTGGTGAGCCCACCAGGATGAGTCTCAAGTGGAGGAGTTCAAGGACCTCGGGATCTTATTCACGAGTGACGGAAGGATGGCGCGGCAGGTCGACAGCGGGATTGGTACAGCATCCGCAGTAATGCGGGTGTTAAACTGGTCCGTTTTGGTGAAGAAGGAGCAAAGCCAGAAGGTGAAGCTCTCAATTTACCGGTCGATCTACGTTCCGACCCTCACCTACGGTCATGAGCTTTGGGTCATGACCGAAAGAATGAGATCACAGGTACAAGCGGCCAAAATTAGTTTCCTTCGTAGGGAGGCCGGGCTCAGCCTTAGAGATAGGGTGAGAAGCTTGGACATCCGAGAGGGACTCGGAGTAGAGCCGCTGCTCCTCCATGTCCAGAGGAGCCAGCTGAGGTGGGTCGGGCACCTCGTGAGGATGCCTCCTGGACGCCTCCCTGGGGAGGTGTTCCGGACATGTCCTTCCGGGAGGAGTCCTCGGGGTCGACCCAGGATACGCTGGAAGGATTATATCTCTCGGCTGGCCTGGGAACGCCTCGGGATTCCCTTGGAGGAGCTGGCTGAGGTAGCTGGGGTGAGGGAAGTCTGGGCTGCTCTGCTGAGGTTGCTGCCCCCGCAACCCGGACCCAGATGAAGCGGGGGACGAGGAGTACGACTACGAGTATATATTGTTTTACAGATTTTTATTGGATTTATATATTTTTTTTATCTTGTACAGTTTTTATTTTTTCTGTATTATTTATTTTTTGTTTAGTTTTTTAACTATGCTTCTCACACTCATTTATTTTATTTTCTGAATGTTGCTCTATTTTAAATTTCATTGTTCTGAATTGGGACAATGACTATAAAAGGATTCTGATTCTGATTCTGAAGTGACAATACAACCACAACAGTATGAAAATGACCCACATGTTTGGTTTAATATTTAATGTTCAGTCAGTGAAGAAATTTACCCACTGAGATAAATAAATGAAATGGAAAATCAAAATTTTCTCTTACTTTTAACACATATTTGATTCAAAATTGATTAAAAAAAAAATTTGTTAGAATTGTTAAGGGTTTAGGAGGTAGTATTGGGGGGGGGGGGCTTCGAGCGAATCAGAACTTTTACATATAAAATGCAACTATTTATGAAAAATTGACGGTACGAAAACAATTTTGGAATGAATGAATTTTGTAAGTAGAGGTACGACTGTATTCAGGGTTTTAACTTTACTGTAAAAGAGCCCATTCTTTTATCTGTATCTGAACCGTTTAATTGATTTATCAGGCATTTTAATTAACTATGACTTTCTCATGTATCTCCTCTAAGCAGATGCCACTCACACAAACACAAATATTAGGTCCAGTCTCGGTCTGTACATGTGTGCAGCAGCAAAGCATCTGTCGACTGATTCAGCGCTGAAGCCTGTTAGTGTCGATGATGTGTTTGGAAGTGAAAACATATTTGATACTGACAGGAAACACAGATGATCTACAAGGGGTGTCATTAACGTTTCGTAATCATGCCCATCAAATAGAGAGTACTATTGCTAAGAAGCTACAAACAGATGAGTGTCCTCGGGTTAGATCTGGTTCTAGTTCTAGTACACAGCAACACCATACTGGCTACGTTTACATGATGTGTTTTTAATTGGGAATTATTTATTCTCAATAAAATAATTCGCAATTGAAGATATTTCCTTCGTGTTTGCATGGAAATGTTCATTTCAAATAAATGTTATAAATGGAATGTGCTATACAAATAAATTTGCCTTTCCTTGGAGACTTTCAACACTGGTGTAAACTGATGAAGAAAAGAACACTGCGGATAAATAAACATTCAAATAGTTAATTTAAATCTCCATTTGAATTATAAATAGCTCTATTCATTATAATCATATTACTCGACAGTGTGAAAACATCAGTGTTAAATATTTTTACACATTTCATTATTAATTTGAACACTGAATTGAGTAGAATTAATAATTCATAAGTATATTTGATTTTGAATGGGATCAAATGTTACCTGAAACATAGTTAAAGGGAGAACAGATTTAATAAAAACAGAAGCAAAAACACAGAAAACAAAACCTGGGGGTAGATCAGCCAGAGTCCGTGGTGGTGAAACATGTCCAGTATGGAGACAGGCTGTAAGAGTTAAATTAAACACTGTTAGAGTTAAATTGACCCTTTTTTTTACTGTGTAAAAAGAAAAACAAAAATACCCTGATGCCTTGTGGGAAACTGTGACTGGCTCCATGTGACTTGACTCCTCCCACACATGGGTGACACACCCCTCCCACACTCTGCAGGAGAGGCCGGGGTCTGAGGACACGCTCACAGGAGCTGGACAAACTCTGTCTGATGTCACCATGTGGTCAGCGGGTTCCCCTGTTAGTCATGTGGTGCAAACAACCACACTCAGCCCCCTGGTGGAGGGGGAGGGGGGGTTATGGGCTCTTGGGATATTTTGTTTTCCGACCATGAATGCTTCATTGTGTCGCTGTAACAACAAAAAAATATGTTCCTTTAGAGTAAAGATGTCCACAGCACAAAGACACAAAGACACTAATGAATGAATGGAGTAAAAATATTGTTTCTCTTTATAAGAAAGAGAGAGAGAGAGAGAGAGAGAGAGAGAGAGAGAGAGAGAGAGAGAGAGAGAGGGAGAGGGGGAGGGGGAGGGAGGGAGGGAGGGAGGGAGGGATGGATGGATAGATAGATAGATAGATAGAACATTGTAAAAAGTAAAAAATATCTACTGTACAAGAATTAAATAAAAGTATTTGCTATATACAATATAAAGTGTGAATAATAATAATAATAATAATAATAATAATAATAATAATAATAATAATAATAATAATAATAATAATAATAATAATAATAATAATATGGAACAGTACAATAATCAGTACCAATTATCTGTGGAAATGAACCAGTTACATAATTAAATAATGTTATCGATGAGACAATATAAAGAGTTCTACATATTTAACAT
>CM035794.1:73362711-73372711 GCA_020466265.1 Siphamia tubifer | reverse complement strand
CATTCATTCATTCATTCATTCATTCAGCCTAATCATTTGCGCCTATTGATGTGGCCGCTCCGCTCCGCTGTATATTTTCATTTATTTATTTGTTTGTGATGCCGCCTGTTGTGGCCGTTTGATGATGCGACCGGAAGCTGCGAGGGGCCGCATCACCAAACGGCCACAGTGGCATTTGCCCACATTGCCCAATGGCCAGTCCGTCCCTGCTTACTGGTTAATAACTGTTTGTTAACACCACGAAGAAGAGCTGTTTACATTACCGCTGAACTGAGGTGCGCTTCATTTACATATGCTGTTGTGCCGCCCGGGCGGGTAAACAGTTTAAACCATAGATATTGTAACAGCCCCGAAATGTTATTGATGTTTGTTTGGTGTGATTGTGACGACAGTAACTGTTTATACTGAAATAAAAAGTAGGTGAAAACAACTCTGTCTGTTTCCTGGATCCAGTAACGATACAATATATAAACTAAGGAAAAAATGGAGGCTATGAAATCATCTGGTTGGAGAAGTGGGGGTGTCGTAACACCCCCATCCCCCACTGGTGTGACGCCCATGCTGTAGGGTTAGCGGTAACCAGTGAAACTAACACTGGAATAATGTGCTCTCTCTCTCTCCATGGTTCTGGTTAATAACTGAGCTGCAGAATTATGGATCAGCTGAAGTCTGTCTGTGGTAGAATGTGACGAGTGCGTTACAAATATAAAAGTACATAAAGTGAAGGTGTGGGAGGAAAAAAATGAGTTTTGAAAGAGTCTGGAATGTTTATTTGGATAAAGAGCAAGTCCCCTGTAAACAACCGTCATCAGTTCAAAGTTAATGCAACAGAAGAAGGAAGTGAATGTGACACTTTTATTATATTGCATAAGTTTCTTAGACATAAATTCACCACTTCTCCTTTGAAAGTCTGGTCCAACATTTAGGTCCAATGTGGACGTTACTGCCTTTAATCACAGCTGTTTGATCCACCTTCAGTCAAATAACACTGGTCTATAAGTAAAACTAACTGATACAGAAAAGTATTAAATGATGGTTTACAAGAAAAGTCTGGAGTCAAAATGTGAAATTCTTAGAATGAACAAGAGAATAGGTTTTAGTCTAAGATTTTTAGGTATATTTAGTAGTATAGTATTAGTGTCATTTTAGTATTTATTTTTCTGACAACTTTTTTACTTTTACTCCCTATATTTGTTCATAAATATCTGCACTTTATACTCTTTACATTTATATAAATATATGTACTTTATTCTCCTTACATTTATATAAATAGCTGCACTTTATACTCCTTACATTCTCAGAATAGACTCATTACTTTTTCAAATTAAACACATGTAACTGTAATAAACCATCAGTCACTTCAGAGGGAAAATCAGTGAAGGAGAAAAACTGACTTTATATATTATAGTTATATGACTATTATCTCACAATTTTCCCTTTTTTTCTCATAATTTTGACTTTTTATCTCACAATTTCAACATTTTATCTCACATATTTGACTTTTTCTCTCAAAATTTTGCATTTTTATCTCATATTTATATCTTTTTTAAAATCTCAATTGTGACTTTTCCCTAAATATCCTGCCCATACCCACAAAACAAAGTAACTGTAACCTGATCAAACACATTTTCTACACAGTAACTCACTTTTAAAGGATTTATTTTTCCTGATAAATGAAATATGATTGTATTCATGGCAATTTTTTTTTTTAAATGTAGTTTTACTTTTGTACTTTATAGAGAAATTCTCCTTTTTTTACTTCAGTAAAGGAATTGAACCAGTACTTCTAATTTTACCAGAGTATATTTTGACAAAAGTAGTTGTATTTCTACTTAAGTATAGAATGTAAGTACTTTTACCACCTCTCACTACTGCATCCATCTGTTAATTTAACAGCAGCAACAAAACAACCGTTACCGTCTGTGGTGAGAAAATCTGTCAATAGACAACTCTAGAGACAAAACTGGTCTTTCGTGTGACTTTATTGCTTCCTACAGGAAGGACCCTCCCTGAACGAGAGCCCAAGGCTGAGTCATAGGAGAGTAAATAACAATGGAGAAGCAAGTTTTATGTACAGAAGAGGAGAGGACAGTGACAAAAGCAAGATTAGTGTGTTAGTCAGCTGACAACAGTGGCGGCTGCTGGTTTTAAAACAGAGGAAGATCATCATAAAACTTGTCGTATCATAGCAAAACCAATTAAAAATAAATAAAAGGAATGCTTAATTGAGTCTGTTCTGTTTCATCTATAACATAAAACTATAGCAACACACACTTGCAGGTGTTTGACTGGAGACTTTTCCTCTTCAGTTGATGTAGTCACAGTAGTTTCTGGTTTTTATAATGGAACTTTACTTTCTTTACACTAAAAAAAAGAGGAAAAAATATCATATTATTCTATTACACTGCTCTATAATATTTAATTTTTTTTAGAAAGTATTTGCTTCAGACATTAAATGTGTTAAATCTCACATACTTTAATAAGATGAATCAGAAAAACCAATGATAAACGTGCTGGTTAGCTCATGTTTTTAATATATATGTCAATTATTATACACATATGATAAATTAAAATAAGTTAAATTCAACATATTTGAAAGGGAGTAGGAAGAAGTAAAAACTTATATACTCCTACCCCCAAACTTTATGCCTTATGATTGTTATATAGCAATTATTATCTTATATTAATATCAATGTAATACTACTACTACTACTACTACTACTACTACTACTACTACTACTACTCCTACTACTACTACTACTACTACTACTACTACTGCTACTACTACTACTACTACTACTACTACTACTAATAATAATAATAATAATAATAATAATAATAATAACACATATAACTACATAAAAATCAGTGATGTGTGGGTCAGTGTATAAATGACCCACAACTGACCATTTTTTAACTAACCCGCCCACAACTTGAACCGCAAGAAATATATTTGAAAAGGACACACCCAACCTGCTTCTTGACCCACATTTCTAAAAAGTAGTCAGTGGTCTTTATGAACATCACATGACCTTATTCACATACCTGCATTTATTTCTGTTTTAAAATTCAATGTCATTACTTGAGAAAATATGTTTGTTCTGCTTCATCATTCAAAAGTTATCAACGCTAACGCAGCATCTAAACCAGAGGTGGACAACCTGTAACACCCAAAGAGACATTTGAACCCAGTTTCCACGGAAAAGAAAACACTGGGAGCTGCTCATCATCTTTAAAAATCTCAGTGAATGTGTCCCAAACTTTAGTTTATTTGTTTGTATGTTTCTGGAGCTTTATTTTCTCTCTTGCTCCCTCCATACCGTAGGATACTGATGACGTTGTACGACACCTTCACGGAAATTCAATCAACAAAGTGTATGTATTAATAATAGAAGATTGTACTTAATATTTAAATTACAATGATTTTCCAGGTTATTTTAATGTTTATCTCAAATGACCTGACTGACCGCAACCTGAATATCATTAAAATTATTTTTCAATGACCCACAACTGCAACTGCAGAAGACCACGGGTGACCGCGGGCGCCCGCTCACTTCGGGTCAGCCCACGCATCACTGATAACAATGTTTAAAATCCTCACTCTCATATACACCAATACCAATATAGGCCTATACCCATTAATAAATGATCATACTAGCATTAGCATTAGCATTAGCACCCCTATACTAGGAAAACCCAAGAAAAAAACAACAAAACCAAAACAGCCATATAATATCAATAGATAATATTGTATATTGTCCTATGGTAATATATGAATAATAAGTGCATTTATCACAATATATGAAAGGTTTCATCTGTCAGCTCAGCAGCAGGAAGTAAAGATGTGCAGATCATCAGCCTGGTTGGAGGAGATCCATATGTATCCTGCAGCAGAAGAAAGTCAGCACTAAGACAGGCAAGAACGTAACCTTTGACCTCTGTTCCCAGAAGATCTATGTGGTGGATCTCATATCCACTGCCAAAAACAGTTCAAGTCAAACAAAGCTACGTCGTCTTTTCACTGGATGGTTTGTGCTGTTTATATATTTCCTGTACATTTGACTTATGTCTTGATAATCTTTGCTTGACTATTTATTTTTCTGCCAATTTTTTTGTTTTCTTCCCTACATTTGTTCATAAATATCTGTATTTTATACTCCATACATTCTCAAAATAGACTCAGTACTTTTTCAAACTAAAGAGATGTGACAGTTTGAAAAATAAGTAAATAAGTCACTCAAACTGTGACTTCATATATATATATATATACTGTATGTATATATATATATACTGTTTATATATATATGAAGTCATATATATATATATATATATATATATATATATATATATATATATATGACTTCATATATATATATATATATATATATATATATATATATATATATATATATATATATATATGACTTCATATATATATATATATATATATATATATATATATATATATATATATATATATATATATATATATATATATATATATATATATATATATATATATATATATATATATGACTTCATATATATATATATATATATATATATATATATATGACTTCATATATATCTATATATCTATATATATATATATATATATATATATATATATATATATATATATATATATATATATATATATATATATATATGAAACATAACATAATTACAACTGTTGTGTCATGATTGTGACTTTTTATCACATTATTTTCTGTTTATCTCATAATTTAGACTACTCATAATTATGCATTTCTTATCTCATAATTTTTACTTTTTATCTCATAATTATACTTTTTATTTCATGTCAATTGTGATTTCTGTTTTTTTTTTTGTTTTGTTTTTTCAAAATGTCCTGGTCATACCCAAAAAGATGTAACCTGATCAAACACATTATCCACACAGTAACTCACCTGTAAGGCTTTTATGTTTGGATACTTTTGAGACTTTTAGGATTTTTTATATAATTCAGTTTTATTTTTTTAATTTTGTACTTAAAAGGTGGGGGGCTGGTCCTGTGCAGGCTCCGCCCCTAATGAATAAAACAGGTTAAAACACACCATAACTGTGCTATATATAAAGAACAACACTTCTTATCAAATCAGAACACCATAAAACACATCAAAACTGCCCTGACTAGTTTGTCCCAATGCATGCTGGGAAATCCCCCAAGCTCCTCCTCCAATATGTCTCAATATCATGCAGTAGATTTTATTATATTATTTTAACCATCGACCCATTTAAAGGTTTGTTGTTTTTTTGGAGGAGGAGGTTTTGTGAACAAGTTTTTAGTGTTAATGTTACAACAGTCAGACATGAGACATCAATTACAAGTGAGCTGTCCTTAAAAATAAAAATAAAGAGACAAATTAGAGAACTGGGGAAGAAGAGAGAGAGAGAGAGAGAGAGAGAAAGGAAAACTTGCGGCCACCTCCGACCCCACCCACCCACCACATCCCTTCAACATCTGGACCATTACACAACGTTTGCAGGACATGAAAGATCACATTTAAAATAAAAGTCATGTAAAATACAATATAGTAATTACAGTAGTTCCTTGGTCTTCTCTGTCATTGCTTCTCATGCTAGAACAGTACCAGCTCCAGTACCATGCATTCTTTCCATTGACAGTTCCATGTTTATTATGTCAGTGTATGTGTTAATCCACTGGGGTTTAGTCAGTGTGTGCAGAGGTTTCCAGCGTAAAACCAGCATCTTTTTAGACGTCTTTCCCAACATGTCGGCTCTAGTGATGTGGTATTATTTGCCCTTGTTTACCATGTGCAGATGGGATTATTTTTACTCCACCAAGGAGTATGTTTTTGCTGGCGCTTATTTGTTTGTTTGTTTGTTTGTTTATAGCAAGATAACTCAAAAAGTTATGGATGGTTTTCGCTCAAAACCTTCAGGAAATGTTCATTCATTCATTATCTGAACCCGCTTTATCCTCACTAGGACTTTATTCCTGTTTAATTCTGAATAAAAAATTAATTCCCCTTTAAAATGACCATGTAAACACCCAATTCCAGTTGAAAATGACATTTCCAAATTAAATTTTATTTTCAATAAAGTCACTGTTTTATTCCAATCGAAACTCTGAATTTGATAATTCCTCTGACATGTCGATAAGCATCTCCCTGAAATGAGTTTTTGGAACTTGGGATGTCTAAAAACAGGACTGTCCACACGTCTGTCACACGTCCTCAGTTTTCATTTTACATGTAAAAAGTTTAAGACAGTGACCGATAACACGAACACCACACTGTCCACATCATGTTTGGGGGAAAAAAGAGCATCTTGTCTTAATGCGGGTTGTCTGCGCTGCTTATCACACAGGTTAGCTAGCGGATGCTGCTCGTATCACTCGCGTTAGCTATTACCTCTTCAGATGATATGGCGTTTTTTTACATCTAAAGTGAAGTATTTTCACACATGCATGTCTGTCACTCTTGTTTTGTTCGCCCCCCACAACGGTCTGACCTTGTTTATGTCTGGACTGTGTTTACACGCCGAGAGAGAGAGAGAGAGAGAGAGAGAGAGAAAGAATAACATGTGACTTGTCAACTCCTCCAAATTTGAGTCGACTCGTACAACGGAAGTCGACATTTTAATTAATGCCCTAATCCAGATTATGAATTCATATCATAGTTGGTTTTACCAGGAAAGAAGGAAATAGCTTTAATTCTAAATTATTTAATTTCATTTATCTGTTTGTCTTTCTGTGTTTAAGATAACTTGAAAACTTATGGATGGATTTTGATTACATTTTCAGGATATGTTGGAAATGTGAAGAAGAAGAACTGATTTCATTTTGGGGGTGATCGGGGTGGTGGTGGTGGTGGTGGGGGGGGTCTACCTTGGCGGAGGTCTGCGCTCTCAGAGTGCTTTTTTAGTTCCAAATAAATAATTCATAATTAATAAACATCATGTAGATGTAACTATTCAGAATTAACACAGAACACGGTACAGTGATTCCCAGTACATATGAACAGATTAATGCATTTGAAGTTTTAAATGCATAAAACAACCACCAAACAACCACATAAACTTTATGTTTTGCTTTAAATCTTTTTAACTTTGTCAGGAACCTTTATCTCCACAAAATTCTACAAAAATGTTGTTTTTTTTTTTTACTAAATTATGAAATGCTCTGGTTGAAATTCTGACCTTTGTGTTGTTAGGGTTGGTTTGGACCCAGTTCTAAAATTAAGATTAGAGCCATAACTGAAATCCTCAGTGTTCTGTGAGCCAACACACTGACAGAAATATCCTCTCACAATCATGTGAGCTTTAGTGGATCCTCATTTAGCCTGGTTCTCCAGTATAAACCTGCACAAAAACTAAACACACAGACAGACATGACCACACATCCAACCGAACGATTAACATAAGAGATGGAAACAGAAAACTGTAGCACAAGAGGAAGGTTAAGTAGCAATTGTTACTGTTTACAACTAGGTAGTGTATATAGAATTTAAACAAATCATAGATTTAACTGGTATCTATTATCGTTGATTAAAATTTAACTGATTTCCAGAGTTTGTATTTTACCAAACCCCAAAAACCTTTTTAACAGTGTATGATCATTACACTGTTCTACATTCATTCATTCATTCTGAACCCGCTTTATCCTCACTAGGGTCGCGGGGGTCACTGGGGGCCTAATCCAGCTACAATGGGCGAAGGCGGGGTACACCCTGTATGAGACGCCAGTTCATCTCAGGGCTGAACATATATAGACAAACAATCACTCTCACATTTACACCTATGGACAATTTTAGATTAACCAATTAACCTATCAGTGCATGTGTTTGGATGGTGGGAGGAAACCGGAGTGCCCGGCGAAAACCCACGCGGACACGGGGAGGACATGCAAACTCCACACAGAAAGGTCTGGTACGGGATTCGAACACTCTTGCTGTGAGGCACGAGTGCTAACCACTGCACCACCGTACCGCCCCACTGTTCTACAATGTATGTTTTTTTTAAAGTATCTGCTTCAGACATTAAATGTGCTAAAACTTATATAGTTTAATAAGATGAATCAGAAAACAAATGACAAAAGGGCCGTTTAGCTCATGTTTTTAATATATATGCTGGTTTATGTTCATGTATATAATGGATTAGTAAATATTCCACTAGAAAAAAGCTGAATGCATCATAATGTGCAGACAGTGTTTGATATGAGAGGACGTATAGGCAAAAAAAATATCAGCTACTCTCACTCACACACTTTTGCCTTGTTTCCACTAAGTAGACTGGACCAGTTTGGACCAGTTCAGATGGTCTTGGTATAGTTTGTCTCCCAACAGCATCAAAGAAAGGATGGGTTAAATGTAGAGGACACATTTACCTTCACCTTTTACCTTTATTATTTTTGTGACATTTGTTGATTATTTTGATCATATTTGCGAATGTTCTTGATTCTGTCTCATTTGACCCCAGACTTATCTTGGAAACTTGAGCCAACCCGTATTTAAGACTTGAGTTTTTCATTAGTTTTATTCTGGAAGCGTTTGACTTGTGTTATTGTTTATAGTACTGTGTATGAACAGCATAAGCCAGTGTAAAAACAGAACATGTGAGGAGACATTTGGCCACAATGGTCATGTGTCAGAGTGACCGATCAATAATTTGATCAATTCGTCTAGAAAAGGCATGAATGATGATGAGCAATCCAATCCAATAATGTCTGACCATAACCAGCACAATATCAATAATACACATCGGTAAGAAAATCAATCCAGTTGATCCAAATGACTAAAAGGTTTGTCAATAGAGTTGATTTTAGTTGAGATATTCCTCATATTTGTAATTAAAGGGATGTTTTACTGTTAAAATGGATCGACTTCAGTCAATGACAGTTTTCCACACACTTACAAACACATTAGGCTGGACTCTGTGCTCCACAGAGCCAATATATAGACCAGCGCTGTCAAACATGTGGTCTGTGGGCCAAAGCCATCCCCCCAAAAGGGTGCAATCTGGTCCATGGGATAAATTTGTGAAGACATTATGAATTGTGTACAGATAACACATCACTTTTAATTACCATGTTATCTGTACACATTATTAGCTTTCCATGTATATTTTCAAGACACATAAAATACCACGATTATTAATTAGTGGTTTGAATTTGTGTTAGAGTTAGAGTTAGGGGGTGGCTTATGGTTATAAGTTAGAGTTAGGTATAGTGTTAGGTTTAGGGTAAAGTTTACATACTTAAATCTGTCATTCCATCATTATTTCATTAATATTGTTGTGTTCTCCATTGCTATTGAATACATTGTGTGTTGGTTCTATTGAAAAAACATTCAGATTGTTTTTGTTTCCAGCTGAAAGAAGAAAATGACCATGACGAAAAATGACCATGACGCAGTTGGCAAGGCGTCTCTGATTGGCTCAGAATGTGTGAAGGAACACTCCCCCCACCCCTCTCTCTCTCTCTGTGTGTGTATTTACCTTTACCAGAGTAGCACCCAGCCAAGTTTCATGCCGTCACTTGTTCTGAAAACGTGCAGGGAAAAAAAGGCTTTATTTCCACAGAGAGCACATGAACCAGTTTGATCTGCCATCTTCTCTTGTAGATGCTAATGCTAATGCTACTTCAGATTCGTTGTAATAGAGGATGGGCCAGATATATCTGGGTCCCCCATTCCTCTTGTTGTTTTCTGTGAATGCAGTATGCAGCCAGTGGAGGTGACAAACCACTTTCAAAGGCAGCATGTGTCGGTAACTCAGGGTGACCCATCAGATTCCAAAAGGAGCGTGGAAAAGTGGTTTTGAGCGGGAATGACACCTTTAAGGTATCTAAGGTTAGGATTTGAGACGTTAGGATTAGGGTTAGTTTTAGAGTTAGGTTTAGGAATCAAGTAAGGATTAGGGTTAGCAGTTAGGTTTTAGCTAGGCTAACGTAATAATTTGAATTTGTCGAAGTGCATGTAAATGTTCTGGGTGTGACGGTGTAGATCTGAAAATACCTCTC
>CM035794.1:73322711-73357711 GCA_020466265.1 Siphamia tubifer | reverse complement strand
GTCTAGATCATTCTGTGATTATCATATGACTGTGATATTATACATTATACATATATTATGTCTTAAGTATGTTTGTATTTTTCCAGTGTTTTATGAAAGTAAATGGAAGCATCTATGCTCCAGCTTCTTATATTTAGTTATTTTCAGTCATTCATTAATTAACTGTATAAAATGGAAAAAATGGTTTCACTGAATGTCACTAGATGTTGTCCAAGAACGAGACAATATTAAGTAATTCCACATTCAGTGATAAACTGATTCCACCTGAAGGCATCACTGAACCACATGGGAAATCAGTGGTGCCTGTCACTATCACACGCTTTAATGCCACCTTAAATCTCATAAGTAGAATAATATAACAGTATATTTGCACATTTACTTCTGTATCTTATTGAAGTATATTTCCTGGATTATCATATTGATAATATATCATCCTGTACATATTGAGCCATATATATGTTTGTACATTTAAGAGAGATAGAGAAAAGGAGTCTAAAAAAAAAAGATAAAATAAGGGGAAAAACGGACAAACATATGTAGCAGAATTTATGAAAAAAAGAGAAAATAAATTTTTTTAAAAAGTGATTAAAATAGGCAATAAAATGGATAAAATAAACAGAAAAGTATAGATATGTGGATGGATTAAAATTAAGTCCAAACTGTATAAAATAAGGTAAAAATGGACAAACATAAACATCAAAATGAATTAAAAAAATAAGGAAAATTTATGGAAAATGACAGAAAATTAAGAAAAACTCAACAAAATAGGCACGAAAATGGATAATATATAGATAGATAGATAGATAGATAGATAGATAGATAGATAGATAGATAGATAGATAGATAGATAGATAGATAGATAGATAGATAGATAGAATGACCAGAGAAAGGAATAAATAAATAACTGATGCAGAAAGTGAAAGCTGTTGTGAATGAACAGTGACCCCCCCCACCCCCACCTCCTTCATTTCCCACAGACACAGATGGACAGACACACACACTCCTTTCTCTGTCACCTCTGTCTTTCTTTACCCCCCCCCCCCCCCCCCCCCATCCTACCCCACCCCCTCCTCTGTTCAGGCTGTTCTCTCAGTCACTGCCTTTGACCTCAGCCTCAGTATAAACGCTGACCTTCCACGTCACAGGAAGGTCATCTGCACACAGCGAGGTCAAGGAGAGGTCGCCTTCATGCCCCAGAGCGCCGCCTGCGTCCCTGAGGACCACAGGCAATGTGACAGGGACGGGGGAAGGGACAGGGGGGAGGGGGGGGGGTTTGGTCCCACTTGACTCCAGTGGGGGTGGGTGTTGAGCTAATGCAGGCGTTGCTACGGTACGGTTACTTTATGACGCTCCCAGGCTTCAATTATCACCAAGGTTTTTTCCCTTTATTACACAGACGCAGTGTTTTTGTGCAGAAATAGAAAAATCACCTGAATAGACAGAGTGTCGGAACAGTCTTAAAAATGTTGTTTTCTATTATAAATGTCTCAGTGTTGGTTATTTATCATATAATATTTATTATGGTGTGTTGGCTGTGGCTTCATCTGAGCGTTTCTACAAAATTGCTTTAAATCGTATAATGTAAAGAAAACCTTGTAACAACAACAACAAAAATATATAACTGTTCACTGTAAAAGTAATTTTATAACACAAACAACACACACACTCAGACGCTAATGTCCATGTCTCATGGGGACAGTCTCTTTTAGGTAAAGTGTCCATTGAATAGTTAGTGTTAACACAGGTTAGTTTTTTTTTAATAAATACATTTAAAAAATAAACAAAATAAAAGTAAATACATCTTCAAACTTTGGAAATACTGCATACATGCTTTATGGGGACTTCAAGAAAAAAAGAAGTTAACGTGTTTATAGGCCACATCAGTTGCATAAATTCACGTACTAGTGGGGACCTTCATTTATATTTTCATTTCATATTTTTATTCATTTATATTTAACCCTTGTGTAAACATATCATGTCCCCGTAAAGATTGGAATACAATCACTCACACACACACACACACACAAGGATCCCCCTTGTGTGTGTGATATATAAGATATGATAATGATTTTTATTATATATATATATATATATATATATATATATATATATATATATATATATATATATATATATTTTTTTTTTTTTTTTTTTTTTTTTTTAATTTATTTATTTTTTCCCCAATTTTGAACTAAAGTGATAACTATTATAGTATGTTAAAATGTAAGAAAACATCAGTTTAGCATAATTAATATTTAAAATTTACTTTCCCATGTTGGGTTTTAAATACATGTGTCTTTATACTTCCAGGAAAAATAGGTTAATATCAAAAGATTTCAATCACATTGTGTTTTTCAGGAATAAAAACACTCAGGAAAGAAATCTTGACTAAGGTTTCATAGTTCATCTAATTTAATCCAAAACAACTCTGTGATTAACCTGATTAAACATTGTAATCAGTTAACAGGCCTAAAATAAATCTTATCTTATCAATTAAATAATGAGTATTATTCTACCTTTATCATTCAGCTTATGTCGACTTCTGTGTGTGTTTTCATTTCCATGGAGACGATGGATTAAGATGAGAACTTATTGATCCAAAGGATGTAACACAGTGTACGTCTGTCTGTCTGGATACCACACACACACACACACACGTTTCCATGTCTCATGAGGACCAACTTTGTAATCAAGTAGCCATTGGGTAGTGATTGTAAACGCATCTTCTTCTTTTTTTAATTAAAGGTGTCATTCCGCTGAAAACCACTTTTCCACGCTGCTGTTGGAATCTGATGGCTCACCCAGACTTACCGACACATGCTCCTTTGACAGTGGTTCATCACCTCCACTGGCTGCATACTGCATTCACACAAAACAACAAGAGGAACCAGGGACCCAGAAAAAGCCGGTCAATCTGACCTCAGGTGGACTCTCATGTCACCCAAGTGAGGTTAAGCCCGTCCCCAGCAGTGAATCTGAAGTAGCATTAGCATTAGCATCTACAAGAGAAGACGGCGCCACAGTAGCTGCTGCACAAACTGGAAAAAAATGGCGGATCAAACTGGTCCATGTGCTCTCTGTGGAAATAAAGCCTTGTTTTTTTCCCTGCAAACCTAGCTGGATGCTACTCTAGTAAAGATAAACACATATAGAGAGGGGAGGGGGGAGTGTTCCTTCACGCATTCTGAGCCAATCAGAGATCGCCTCGTCACTGCGTAATGAACATGTATGAGGAAGTACCTGTAAACTCTGTTGTTTCACCTCAAGTCATTTTTCTATTGTGAAAAAACAGCTGGAAACAAAACAATCTGGACGTTTCTTTAAATAGAACCAACACACAATGTATTCAATAACAATGGAGAACACAGTAATATTAATGAAATAACCATGGAATGACAACTTCAAATACATTTTTTAACAATAAATAAAAATGAATAAAAAAACCCTTAAAAATAATGAAAATTAATAACAATATTTTAAAACATTTTAAAATGAAAAAAAAAAATTTAAAAAGATTTTTTTTGTTGATATTTGATCACTCCCCCCCGAAATTCAGGTGTTTCCATTATCAGTTTTTTATATTATATATTTACATTTAACGAATTTCCAAGGGCAATGGAAACGCAGCTAGTGTCCCTGTTGGATTATTATTATTATTATTTGGAATTGTCATTATTATTTGTATAATACTAAGGCTAAATAATTTTAATAATTTATGTATTTGTATTTGCTTCTCACCTTTGACCTCCTCCTGCCCAGGCTATGCACCTCCCTTCACCTTTAATTAGGGAGTGTCCCCACCTGGTAGCGGCGTGTGATTTTTCACTTGCATTTGCAGGAATAAGGAGTGATATAGTTCTTCAACCACATACTAGATTAAGTTACTTTTATTTTTGTAAGTCAATATTTTTGTTTATTTGAATAATTTTTTGAAAACAGAAAAATCTCTACGAGTTCTTTTTATATTTTGACCTTTTTGAATTTGAATCTTTTTTTTTAATTATTTTTTTGGAATAAGAACAGTAGCCATAACAGTCCCCATAAAGATAGGAATACAAGCACATACACACACACACAACAGTTAATTTCTCACAAGGCTTTTTCTGTCCCCCCCCCCTCCTCCTCCTCTGTGTCTCTCACACTCGCTGTCACACTCAGGGTTCATTTGTGGGTTAGCTGGCACAGTTGCCACTTATTGGATTTCATGTTGACTCTCTGACTCATTTCTATTTTTGTTTTTGTCAGTATTACAATTTTTTTTTTGTTAATACGATACATAAAGGGGGAAGCAAAACACAGTGTCATACAAAAAAAAAAAAAAAAGCTGTGAAAAAGAGACGCTTTCTGTCTTTTTTGCCCATGATGCTACATACGGTGTGGCTACTAATGCCTTTGGAGACCAAGAGGAATAACATTGCATTTAATTTTCATTTTAATTTATTTCAAGGAAGTGATTAATCAACACAAATATCTTACAAATTAAATGTATTTATCTATGCTCAAAACGGAGCGGGAAGATGAAAAAAATGTATTTAATCTCACTCAAGTTCTCACCAGCATCTTAATATAATGAATTGTCAATACTTTCTTACCCACCTTCATGTTATGTTAAGAGTTTTAAGTCTTTTTGACTTTGTCAGGAACCTCTTTCAGCAAAGTCATACAAAAACATGTTTTTTCACTAAATAATGAAATGCTCTGGTTTGAAGTTATAACCTTTGTGTTGGTAATGGCCGGTTTGGACCCAGTTATAAAATAAGATTAGAGCCAAAACTGAAATTTTAAATGTTCCGTCAGCCAACACATGCACCTAGGAAAGGCAAACTTATTTGAATAGCACATGTCGTTAACAAGACAATTCAAGGTGCTTTATATAAAACAATATATAAAACTAATTAAAATGCGTTAAAATACATTGAAAGACTGAGAGAAATTCAAATTATTGCTATTGTTGCATTTTGACCCCAGACTTATCTTGGAAACTTGAGTTTTCTTTATCAGTAACACACATGTGGGAACATTTTAATGGAGTTTTATTCTGGAAGCATTTTGAGTGCTTTGAGTAAGTGTTCATAGAAACCGCGATATTATAATAATAATAATAATAATAATAATAATAATAATAATAATAATAATAATAATAATAATAATAATAATAATAATAATAATAATAATAATTTCCAGATCTCCGCATTACTAACCTACCCTGAAAATATCATCAAAATCTGTCCATAAGTTTTTGAGTTATCTTGCTAACTAACAGACGGACAGAACCTCCTTGGCAGAGGTAATAATAATGGATTGTATTTATGTCGCGTTTTTTTTGTCACTCAAAGTACTTCACATTAGTGACCCATTATTCATTCACTCTCACATGCTCCCTCTGGTGGTGCTAAACTACATTTATATCCACAGTGTTGGGGCAGAGTGACAGAAGTGTGGCACCTACCTACGGCCCCTCTGACCACCACCAAACATTCAACACTACGGTCTAACTAGGACAGAGTGGGATTTGAACCAACAACCCTTCGGTTATTGAATGACCTGCTCTACCAACTTAGCCATGGCCGCCCCCAAAATATAATAAATAAATATACATTTAAACCATTAAAAATATCACAGTTATTTCAGGAATTCAAATGTCATACTTGTTATGTTTAATAAGTTGGTTTAATAAAGTTTAAAATTGGATAGAATTGACTCGCATTCATCACATTCCTCCAAAAAAAAAAAGGGATTTTTCTCAAAAACATTGAAATTGGACTTATATCATTTCAGAACCAAGGTCGTTTTACCTGCCTCTGCTGATGATTCACACACAGGAAGTGATGTGTAGAGTATATAATTAGTGATGGGCGGCCGTTTGAATGGTGCAGCCCATCCCTCACATTAACGATGGCCAGTGCTGCTCATATACCTGTCCTGCTGCTTCCAGATAAGATGACTGTGGGGATTTAATCAACTTAAAGTGATGGGTCTGTAGCAGCATCCAAACAGCTGTGGGTGACAGATACCCGTCTAGGAGTGAGCAGACTGCAGCCTCAGTGGCATTACCACCTTAATCACACACCCATGTGTCATTTCCACCAGCTCAAGAATTTAGATCAAACTGACAAAGGAAGTGCTTGTGTGGTTTTCATACGTGGGAGAATCTTTGTGCCGCAACGCTGTGGAAAAAAAACACCCAGTTTAACCCATAAAGACCCAAACATCCAAGATCATTCAGATAAAAAAATGCTTAATACCTGTTGATCCATTTATTATCTACCAAGGAAGTTATATTTTTGCTGGTGTTTATCTGTCTCAAAAGGTGATGGACAGATTTTCAAGAAACTTTCAGGATAGTTTTGGAATGACACAAGGACCAATCGATTAGATTTTGATGATTGAACAAAATAGGCAAGAAAATGGATCAAATAAATATGAATAAATAAAAAGATGGATGGATAAAAACAAGTTAAAACTGTACAAAATAAGGGAAAATTGAGTAAAGAAAACAAGTAAGAAGCAAAATCTATGAAAAATGAGAGAAAATTAATAAAAACTGAACAAAATAGGATAGTTTGGGAATGACACAAGGACCAATCGATTACATTTTGAGATCCTGGATTCTGGATCACTTTGAAATGTATTCTCCATTTACCACAATGTAAAAGGTCAAAGTGATCTAGAATCCAGGATTTCTTTTGGATCATGACCAAAATCTAAACCTTTGGTACTTATGTAATTCCCAAGCTACTCTGAAAGTGTCATCGAAATCCGTTCATAATTTTTTTAAGTTATGTTGTATTCAGACAGACAGACAGACAGACAGACAGACAGATAAATGCCGGCAAAAACATAACTTCCTTGGCTGAGGTAGTTGATAAAAACTGAACAAAATAGGCAAGAAAATGGATAAAATAAATGACAGTTGATAGAGAAATGGATTAAAAATGAATTAAAAATTTACAAAATAAGGTAAAAATGGACAAAAATAGGTAGCAAAATTTATGAAGAATGAGAGAAAATTAATAAAAACTGAACAAAATAGGATAGTTTGGACCAATCGATTAGATTTTGATGAAGATTGCAGAAGAGATCTTGGATTCTGGATCACTTTCAAATGTATTCTCCATTTACCGCAATGTAAAAGGTCAAAGTGATCTTGAATCCAGGATTTCTTTCGGATCTTTACCAAAATCTAAATCTTTGGTCTTTGTGTCATCCCCAAATTTATCCCCAAGTTATGTTGTACACAGACAGACAGACAGAGAGACAGACAGACAGATAAATGCCGGCATAAACATAACTTCCTTGGCGGAGGTAGTTGATAAAAACTGAACAAAATAGGCAAAAAAATGGATGAAATAAACAGAAATAAATTGATCAGCATTGATGAATGTCCATCCATGTTTCTCTTCATACATACATTGTTATAATGTCAGATGTCGACTCTGAACCTCAGCAAACTTACAAAACATGAGCTATAGAGTTAATGCAGTGATCCTGCAACGTGGTTTCCTGCCACTTTAAACAGCTCGATACCAGATGTTGGGGACATGTGGACAAAACCTGACGTCAGGTTGAAGCGTCCAATTGGGACGAATGGTCCAACAGAGTGGAACTGGACCCAAAACACGACCACCTGGCATATAATTCAAACTTTCCTGAGAGTTACGTTTCCAACCTGAAGAAGAAGATGCCTCCAAAAACAGTCTGTCCTTGTTTCAAAATATCAACTGTTGTCCTTTCCAAAAGATGTCCCAACCATAAAACTGTGGGAAGCTTTTATTTTTACCGGCCATCAGCCACAGCAAAATGTATTCACTTGTGTTCGACACGTCAGTGATGACTGTTTTCATAACAAGGCTCAGTATGAGGCCTGAAGTATGAAGCATGGATCTGTTCCTACCATGAACATGAATCCATCCATAAACTACAACTGGTCCACAACTCCACTGCTCGTATCATCACACCTGCCTCCCAACACATCACCCCCATCCTCCAGCACCTCCACTGGTCCCTGTCGAACATCGTGTCCATTACAAAATCCTGCTGTACAAGTGCATCCACAACCTGGCTCCTCCCTACCTTCCTGACCTCCTTCATGTGACCACCCCAGCTGGCTCCCTCTGGTCCTCCTTCCCATGGGCGTCACACCAGTGGGGGATGGGGGTGTTGTGACACCCCCACTTCTCCACCCAGATGATTTCATAGCCTCCACTTTTTCCTTAGTTTATATATTGTATCGTTACTGGATCCAGGAAACAGACAGAGTTGGTCTCACCTACTTTTTATTTCAGGATAAACAGTTACTGTCGTCACAATCACACCAAACAAACATCAATAACATTTCGGGGCTGTTACAATATCTATGGTTTAAACTGTTTACCCGCCCGGGCGGCACAACAGCATATGTAAATGAAGCGCACCTCAGTTCAGCAGTAATGTAAACAGCTCTTCTTCATGGTGTTAACAAACAGTTATTAACCAGTAAGTAATGACAAATGTTACTGTTGTTAAACTAAGTTAAATAAACTATGTCTTGTTCTGTGACATTTACCCTCAGACAGTGGTTCTAGAACTTTTTTCACTGATGTTCCCCCTGAGGAACATATTTTTAGTCGTCTCCCCTGACATGGACAAAACATTTTTGAAAGAAAAAAGAGGAACAGTGCCCGTAAAATCAATGTCTGATTTTTAAAATCCAAACTTATATAAATTTTTTTTATCTCATAATTGTGACTTTTTATTTAATAATTTTTACTTTTTATCTCATAATTTTTACTTATGAATTGAATTAATGTTTAATTGAGGAAAAACACATTGTTGTTATTATTTTCGGCCATATATTACTTTTTTAATATGAAAATTTAACCATTAATGGATAATTGTTTGTTAATTTTCCAATGATAGATTCAGAATATTTTGCTCATGTGCCACAACCTAGAACACCCCCACATTTTAAATGTCTGTGACACCCCTTTTCCTCCTCCATCCCCACTCCTCGCCTTATCACCATGGGGAGCAGAGCATTCAGCCGCTCTCCCACCAGACCTCTGTAAATGTGACTCTCTCTCTACCTTCTTAAGCAGACTCTAAACTCACCTCTTCCAAACTCCATACTCTCCATAATCCAACTTTTCTTTTTCTTTGTATTTATTTCATCTTATTTATTTTTTCTGCCACAGCCACCTGTTTTTATCCATGTAGTTTTTATTTTTAGACCTCTTTGTTAAACGCCTTGAGAGTTTTGAAAAGCGCTGATAAATGAAATGTATTATTATTATTATTATTATTATTATTATTATTATTATTATTATTATTATTATTATTATTATTATTATCATTATTAAGAGCATCCACCGAGGCTCCGAGTCACAAGCTGTAAGTAATAATATCATTGTAATATTACATATTGTTTTTACGCTAAGCTACCATGTTAGCGACCGTATACATTATAGCGCTGTAACGTAATGTAACGTGCGAGTGGTTCAAAATATTAACATGCTTGATTCCTCCTGGTTTGATAGTGAGAGCGATGCAAAAGATAAATTTAAATTAAGACCTAAAGCATGTGGCTTGATAGCTCTTTGTACAGTAGCCTATGTTAGCTTACCGCTATCACACAGTAAACAAATACACATGTGGGGGCGGACCCGAAAAACCTCACTCTGCCTCTCACTCAGCCCCACCCGGAAGCCTCCGCTGAGCTGGCCAATCAGAGAACAGCGAGATTGGCCAGAAATGGGCTTGGATCAGGACTTTTGTGAACACCGGTGTGAGATAACTATGGAGTTTTTTGAGCTGAAAATCATGCAAAACGACTCTGTAGGTGTTGAAAAGTCACATAATGAGAGTTAAAACTGACTATAATAGGCCTCCTTTAAATAAAAAAAAAAAAAAAGTGTGCAAAAAGGTGGCAGGTGTTGTCTGTAAAAACAGGTGCACTGTTTGAATTACCTGTTTTTTTAGTGAGTCCTGTATCACACCAGCAGCTGAACATTATCATATTTGAAGGAAAATTATCATACACACCCTGTTTTTATTCCAACATGGCTCAGACCATCTGCTTTCGTCACACATTATCGTAAACTGTATTTATTACACTCTGGAACCCACTTTGACTTTGAAATAATCTAAACGAATAAACAAAAACTTGGAAAACAGCAGGTGTCTGTACATATGTGAATCCCTGAATGGACCAGATTATAATGTCGACCAGGACTTTTTAATTTGTGGGATAATGAGCCTCCCCTAAAAGAATAAATTTTATAAATATATTTATAATAATAGATATAATATATAAATTATTACTTAAACCTTTTTTTAAACATCTTATCTTAATCTCTATATGTGCTTAAATATCCTTGTCTGTTTTTAATATTTTTTTTAAACAAATTTAACATCTGCATATGTCCAGCTCCATGTTGCCTTTTTTCTTTCCCTCCACATTAACTTTACATGAAAAACCATAAATGCAGCTTTGTTTGTTTGTTTATCTCAATTGACTTCAGTGCAAAATTACTTAGAAATCCATGTCTTGTTAACATCTCTGCATTCTTAATCTTCCTTGTGTGTGTGTGTGTGTGTGTGTGTGTGTGTGTGTGTGTGTGTGTGTGTTCGCCACATTTTGTGTATAGAAAGTATGTGAGAAAAAAACATCAATTCAACAGATTCTACAAAATAAAACGTGTATAATATATATATATATATATATATATATATATATATATATATATAACTTTTTGTTAAAGTAAATGTAATAGCCTTACCATTCTAATACAAATTGCATGTGTGTATTTTAATGTTTTTTTGCTGAGTGTTTTATTTTTAACTAACCACAAACAGGAACCTGCTACAGCAGCAGTTAGTCATGTGAAGGTAACCTTACTAGCAGGGTGTGGATGTTGCAAAAGAGCTAACTATGAAGATAACTGACCATGAAGATAACTGACCATGAAGATAAGTGACCATGCATAACGGTTGTTTTGTGTAATCTTATACTAACCCAACCCATATAAGGTCGGAACAACCAATTTTCAATAAATAGAAGTTTGCAAGCAGAGACAAATTTCAGAGTAAAGTGTCCAGACATACTCCTTCTTGTCTCATTTGTGTCTATGTTTTTGTAACAGGTGACACTTTTACTTTGCCTATAAAATCCTGTTTACACTGGAATAAAGGTTAATTCCACTTTAAGATGACCATGTAAACACCTAATTCCAGTTGAAAATGATAATTCTGAATTAAACTTAATTCCGAATAAACTCACTGGTTTTCTTCTGATCTTAATTTGGAATTCCTCTGCCATGTAAACAGTTATTCCTGTTGTTCTGTGAATGCTCCTGGTCTCGTTGTGATAACGCAAATATTTCGCAGCATCAGTTCGTTGATTCCTCTGGTTGATTCAGTGAAGATGCTGCTTCGTAATTATCACAAAAATAAATGGAAAAATTGCATGTAGTATCTGGTCTAACATGTTGCTAGTTGAAACAAATACAAAACAGGAAGTGGATGCAATTGTTTTCTTCCGGTAGACATCCAAACGCGCCTGTGCTGTCCAATCAGAACCCTCTTTACTTCCAGCTCTGAAAGATCAATTAACGAGAGAGGAATACACTCATTTCCCATGAAAATCTTAATTTTAGCATGTCTATGTACGTATGAAATAAATACCTTTAATTTATTCCAAATAAATAATTCAGAAATAAAATAACATCATGTAAACATGGCTATTGTTTAGTTGCTCTTTACATTTACTATTTTTTCATTGTAACATGATGTTGTCAATATTGTTATTTGTCATTACGTTTTTGTTATTTCTTGTTTGTTTTTTTTTTGTATTTCCTGAGTCATGTCTTGTTGTTTCTCTGTCCACAATGTCCGGTTAATTTTCACTGAATAAATAAATACATGTATGGTGGAAATAACTTATTCTCATCCTTATTCATACTTCAAGATACTACAAAGTATATATTACTCGGAATTAACATGTAAACACAAAATAAATAGCTTTATTTCCAAATTAACAAAATGAAATTTAAAAACATCATGTAAATGTAGCAAGTGACCTCACGTGGGCTATCGGGCTGCTATCAGGTCACATGTTAGGACTTACTTTGCCCAGGACTGAGGTCGTAGTAGGTTTCAGTCACGTGACTATGATGACATCGCAATTTCATCTGGAGGACAGGAAGTAACCATGGAGGAAACCATTGAAGAGATTGTGCTTATTGTACAGATTTAGATCAGGTATCAAAACAGAGATACATACATTTAGTTCAAAAAATGTATTGGACGTGACCTGTATATTATGAAAATTAATGAGTTTATAACAGGACCCAAAGATTTGCCAACAATCAAGTCCATCCTACTACACCAGCAAGATGTGACATCAAGGTGTATTACATTAGTCGCTGCTAGCAGTAGCGATTAATGTCAACAAACATGCAATGTATCTTGATGTGGTTCCATAAACCATATTATAACAGTGTAAACTAGAAAAGTACCCTGAGAGCGCTGACCTCTGCCAACGTAGACCCCCCCACACACACACACACACACACCAGATCACCACCAAAATCTCATCATTTCCAGATCTCCCCATTACCAACCTCTCCTGAGAATGTTATCAAAATCCGTCCATAACTTTTTGAATTATCGTGCTAACTAACAGACAGACAAACAAACTCTGTCAAAAACATAACCTCTTTGGCAGAAGTAATGAGCATTTAACCACAACCTAATGATATATAGCACATCCACAAAACAGTTAGCTTCCGAACATACCTCTGACGAAGTGGTCGCTGCAAACACAGGCATTAGCATTAGCATTAGCATTAGCAGACTCTGCATTTTAGTGTGAGGTTTTTCCATTTCTCACCTTTGTGAATAGTCATTTTTGGTAACTTTTTTGCTGACTCCCTGATAAAGGCCATGATGCCGAAACGCGTTGTGGTTTTTATATGTTTTTATATAATTTTATAGGTTTTTGTAACCAAGCCAGTTTAATAAAGGCTTTTTTATCTTCACTTATAAGAGAGTGCCTTGGAATTTTTCTTTCTTTTTGCTATTTTCCTATCCAATAGAACACCTCTAATTATTATTACTTATTTTGAGTCCAGGTAGCGCTCCTTAAGCAAACTTTTTTTAGTCATTTTTGGTACTCTAAAAAAAAAAACAATAGCTGTTCCTTCTCTCGGTTATAACGAATGCTGCAGCTGTAAACTACATGAATCATAGGCATTTTCCCAACGGGAAACTCACTGGGATTCAGTTCCTGCCCTCCATCTGAAAATCGCACCCTGACTACATAGCAGTGTGACATCACATGAAACCCAAATCAAGCTCAGTGGCCCCCGTACAGAGGAAAAAAAACTTACTGTATTTCTCATTATGGATACCACCCACTCCTCTAAACAGCAGCCTGTGATCACAACAGCAGCACTAATGACAACCTCCATCCTGCCACACCTTTATTAACTGACACCACAACAGAAGCAAGCCGTAAAGACAAACACCAGCCCTTTCAACTGCAGCACATTGTCACCCCATCTCTGCCTCACCCCCAGGCTCTGAGCTTCTTCACTGTGATGAACTGCATTCTCCTCAGAAACATGAGGGTGTATTAGCAGCAGGAATAATTAGGCCAGATGTCGAGTTCTGGGACAGAGATACAAGGTTTACCCTGAGAGTTTGAGGAAAGAGGGAGTCCTCGAGAGATCCAAAGACAGGGCGGTCAAAAGCAAAGGGGGGGGGGGGGGGGGGGGAGAGGGGAGGAGAGATGAGAGAGGAGAGAGGAGAGGAGAGGAGAGGAGAGGAGAGGAGAGGAGAGGAGAGGAGAGGAGAGGAGAGGAGAGGAGAGGAGAGGAGACCTAGTTGTGACTGGACCCTGCAGTCATGTTTTTCAATGTCTGAACCACTTAGTGAATGACACAGACAGAGGAAAAGGGGAGCAGGAATGACACATCCACATCTAATGCAGCAGCTGCAGCAGCAGCAACAGCATCAACAGCATTAACACCAGCATCAACAGCAGCAGCAGCAGCAACAACAGCATCAACAGCAGCAGCAGCAACAACAGCATCAACAGCAGCAGCAGCAGCAGCAGCAGCAACAACAGCATCAACAGCAGCAGCAACAGCATAAACAGCAGCAGCAACAACAGCATCAACAGCAGCAGCAGCAACAACAGCAGGAACAGCAGCAGCAGCAGCAGCAGCAACAACAGCATCAACAGCAGCGGCAGCAGCAACAGCATCAACAGCATTAACAGCAGCATCAACAGCAGCAGCAGCAGCAGCAGCAGCAGCAGCAGCAGTGGCAGCAGCAGCATCAACAACATCAACAGCAGCAGCAGCAGCGCTGTTGAAAAGCACATGAATCCCTAAGGCAGCTTTCTGCTGCTGGGTAATCTTCTTCAAATCTCATCCCTAATGATCACTCACACCCAAACACCCATCTAAAATGTTCTGACCAACTGTCTGTCTACTTGTCTGTCTGTCTGTCTGTCTGTCTTCCTATGGGTCTGTCGGCTTATCTGTATGCCTGTCTGTCTTTATGTCTATCTGTATATCCCTGGGTGCCTCTTTTCTGTCTCTCTACCTGTCTGTCTGTTTTTCTCTGCGTTTCTGTCCTACCTCTGCCTGCCTGCCTGTCTGTCTGCCTGTCTGTCTGTCTGTCTAATTGACTGTGTGAGTCAACTCAATGTAGTGAACTGTTGGTGCTTTTCAGCTCCACTAGCAGTCCATTGGTTCAGTCAGAGTTCAACATGCCACAGTAAATGGTGTGGGGGAGTTAGTGTGTGGCTCAGCTGCTACGGCACAGTTAAACCAAGGCTACATGAAGCCTCCGTTTAATCACACATGGAGCTAAAACCTGAAGAACCTAACAGAATCATATGGAAGAAAATCTAAAATTATTCTGAGTGAAAAACATGCCCACTAATAAACATGTGAGTTACACCTCTGTGTTTACCAGGAGCTATAGCAATATCTATTAACACTGTGAACAACAGTAAATGAAAAGAGATACAGTATTCAGCCAACACTCCTGTCATCATTATCCCCTTAATGTCTGAATTTAAATATAAGTTATTAAAAAAAAAAGAAAAGGAAGTGCTAAATGAAGTGGAGATAATTAATTTGACTATCTGGTATGTTGCATTTTTTGCAACAGTAGGTGTCAAGAAGTTAACTTGGGTTCAAACACCCTTAACTTGGGTTCAAACACCCTTAACTTGGGTTCAAACATCCTTAACTTGGGTTCAAACCCCCTTAACTAGGGTTCAAACAACCTTAACTTGGGTTCAAACACCCTTAACTTGGGTTCAAACAACCTTAACTTGGGTTCAAACATCCTTAACTTGGGTTCAAACCCCCTTAACTAGGGTTCAAACAACCTTAACTTGGGTTCAAACCCCATTAACTTGGGTTCAAACTCCCCTAACTTGGGTTCAAACCCCCTTAACTTGGGTTCAAACCCCCCTAACTTGGGTTCAAACCCCCTTAACTTGGGTTCAAACATCCTTAACTTGGGTTCAAACCCCCTTAACTTGGGTTCAAACACCCTTAACTTGGGTTCAAACACCCTTAACTTGGGTTCAAACCCCCTTAACTTGGGTTCAAACCCCCTTAACTTGGGTTCAAACATCCTTAACTTGGGTTCAAACCCCCTTAACTAGGGTTCAAACAACCTTAACTTGGGTTCAAACACCCTTAACTTGGGTTCAAACATCCTTAACTTGGGTTCAAACCCCCTTAACTAGGGTTCAAACAACCTTAACTTGGGTTCAAACACCCTTAACTTGGGTTCAAACCCCCTTAACTTGGGTTCAAACCACTTGACTCTACTTCTGGTCCTGCTGAAGCCTTTTTCTGAAATTGATGACCAGCTTTTAGACTGATTGGTCTCCAGACCATGTGACCTGTCCTCATGCTTTCAATTGGTGACTTTGACAGGATAGGTGGGAGGTGGCATACATGTGTACAACAGTTATAGACCAAACAAAACCTGGGTCAGTTAGGAGCTCTTCAGTCCAAAATGATGGATTATTCAGCCCGACCATTTCTATCCATATGCATGTTGCAGCAGCAGGGTGGTGGGATCATTGTCATTCAAGTGTTTTTTGTTTTAAGTCTCACGTATATAAATGAAGGTAGTTAAACAGTGCAGAGGAACGACAACCTTGAACATTCTCTGAAGGGAGGACTCTGTGGTCGGTTGGATCCTGGTCATTGGATCAGGCCTTTGGAGAAACCTGATGATGTAGCAGTATGTAAATGAAGCCTTGAAGGATCCTCACTTCAGTGCCTGCGCAGAGTACAGATGTTCCACACACCGTGACATACTTGCAAATGGCGGCAGAGCCTCCCCCTTCAGATAGGCATCCTCTACGGCTCATAACTGTCTTCATTTTTCTTGGCTCGTTGAAATGTCTTGTTGCAGAAACTGTGAAAGCGGTGCCTCTAGTATGGCCCTCGAGTACCACTAACCTTTTTCATAACAGTCTATTGAGTACAGTTCAGCGTCGATCAATATCCGTTGACTGAGACAGGGTTCATCTGTGGTCTGTTGGCTGAAAACTCAAAGAGCCACATTTTCCCAAGAGCTATCGTTGACCTGAACGTCGCAAACAAACAAACCTGAATCCTGACCATCTGTCGTTTAAATTTTTATTGGATATAGATCATTTTAAGTGCAATATTTCAGGAGTGTGTGTGTATGTATGTATGTATGTATATATATATATATATATATATATACATACATACAAAATTCAAAATATGAATTATGACAAAGATACCAACAGTTTTGCATAAACACTAAAAAGAAACTACAGTCCTCTTCCCCACAAGTGTTTTAACAAAGTTTTTGATTCACAATGAACACAAAGAAAATAGCATCAAACTGTAAATGCAGCACAGATGAAGCGGATAATGAAGTCCGTGACATATAGGGCTGGTAAATGGAATAGATATGATCAGAGTACTTAAAAGCAATACATGGCAGTGAGAATTTGTAGTTGTTTTTTTACTTTTTATCTTGAACTGTGCAGTTTTTTTTTCTGCATTGTTTTTTTAATTATGTTTGTTGCACTCATTTCTTTGCACTGTTTTAACGGGAGTTGCTCTATTTTAAATTTCGTTGTGCTCACTGGGACAATGACAATAAAAGGATTCTGATTCTTCTGATTTTATTGGAGTATTCACATCCAGGCTACTCATTTAACCTACACTGTTTGTAATAGACTTGATAATGTCATCATCAGCTACATTTACATGACGTTTTATAATTATAAATTATTTATTCTGAATAAAATAATTCAGAATTAAAGCTATTTCCTTCATGCTTATATGGACATGTTAATTCCAAATGAAGATTTTGATGGGAAATGAGTGTATTCCTCTGTCGTTAATTGGGCTTTAAGAGCTGGAGGTACAGAGGGTTCTGATTGGACAGAATAGCCACTTAACATCAGGATACCTACAGGAAGGAAACGATTGTGTCCACTTCCTGTTTTGCTTTTGTTTCAGTTATCAACATGGAAGACCAGATAATATATGCGATGTTTGAATTCATTTTTGTGATAATCACGTAGCAGCAGCTCGACTGAATCAACCATCAGAATTAACATACTAATGCCAGGCCTGCAGTGAGGAGTATGTGTGTCATCAACGCAAAATATGTGCATCATTGCAACAAGACCAGGACCATGTGCAGAATGACAGGAATTCTATTAAAGTGGAATTAAATGTTTACTTGGCAGAGGAATTATTACATTTGGAATTACTTTATTTAGAATTAAGTTTAATTATGAATGATCACTTTCAACTGGAATTAGATGTTTAGATGGTCATCTTAAAGTCCACTTACCCTTTATTCGGACTTAAACAGAAATAGAAACTCACATGCAAACAGGGCTATTGTTTATTCATCAACATAGTTATGAGAGTGTTTATTTTATTATTACTCAGATGGTACAGGTTTATATTATTTTTGTTAAGTTCTTTTCTTATTCAATTGAGAATCCACAATCGGAAAATAAAAAAAAAAGACTTATTTCATTCATTTTCAATTTCTTTTTTTGCATATCATAAACACAACCTTCATAAACAATTAAAATCATTGTGAGGATGGAAGCTCAAAAAAGGCTTTTGTGAATACCTAAGGGGATGGCTGTGGCTAAGTTGGTAGTGTGGGTTGTCCAAAGTTCTGCTCCAACTGCCCACATGTCAAAGTGTCCTTGGGCAAGACACTATACACTAAGTTGCTGTGAGTAGGAACAGGCAGGATATAAATGGAAAAAAAGATTTAAAAAAAAAAGGATAAAAGAATCATATGAGAACTGAAAAAAAACAAAACAAATCATATGATATATGGTCTTATATTATGTACGAATAAAAAAAAGAGGAGTTTTTCATTCTTTCTATTGTATGCAGTGATTAAAAATTGGAAATAAATGCACCAAATGTGGGTTTTCATGTTGACTTTTTTAATGTTGTCTGACTTTGTGTGTTAATCAAAGTGTCTTATACTTAGATTGTCGACCATGGACGCACTATATTAGACAAAACAATCAAATGTGGAAGATCCTGAACATTTTTTTAGTTACTATGTCATCCTCCACCACAGTAACATGTTTGCTGCCGCTTAGTAACATGAAATTCTCCATTACCCAGAATGCATTGGGTCAAATAGAGGGTGACCCCCCCCCCCCCAAAAAAAAAGGAATTTTTGAAGTGCATATTGGCAGACATGAGCAAGTGACAGCACTGTTGGACAGAGACCTTGAGCAAGTAAACACTCCGCCATTTTATTAACCATGGATCAGTGGAACAGACAACACTGTGTTTTAACCATAAACATGTTTTAGAAAAATGGTGATAGTTTGACAGCTGCACAGAGGGAGTTCTGATGGTTTTACAACTTAGGACGTACTGATGCTGTTCCATTAAAACATGCGATAGAATGTTGGATTCATAACTTTAAAGAGACTGGATGTTCTCTCCAAGAAGTGCTGGTACTCCATGTTATACGCTAGTCTGTCTTACAGGGCCCTTCTACAGGACGTTATTTATTTAAAAAAAAAACTAAAATTCTGTCAGTTTCTTAAATGACATGTATTAAGGTACTACTATTAATAAATATTGTTCTTCCATTACTCTTGGTTTTATTGGATTCTTAAAAATGTTCCTGTTGTGTGTGTCACCCTGTACTAGCAAACCCATAAGTGTCAAGCTAATGTGTCCAATGAAATGTATTAAAAATCTTGACCGATCACTGAGCCTCATTAACCGGTTGAAGTCAGTTACAAGAGAAAAGAAAACACTTGCTTTGCCAGCTCACACACACACACACACACACACACACACAAAATGGGCATACCATATATATTAATTTAGCTTTGTGTTGTCTTGCTAATGTTCAGATTCATAATTTTTAAAGATATGCTATGGAGAGATCACAAAGCTTCCTCTTTATAGTCGACAAAACAATGTAAAACAGTTTGTGCAGCGTCATGACAGATGCAGGATGGGTTTTTTTTGTTTTGTTTTTTTTAACCGACGGCAGAAAATTATGACCAGACAATGTTGATGTGGTCAACCAATGGTCAAACGGTCATCGGTTAACATCTCTAGTCCAGGTTAACACCAAGAAATCAGTAACTTCCATGCAGTGCCGCTTGCTGGTCTTTCAAACAGGGTAAGCTCATTGTCGTATTACATCATAGAATTTGTCAACTTATTATTATTTTTTACTATTATTATTACATTATTTTTTCTATAAAATTCTCTGTGACTCTATCGTACCAAGTAGACATCTTTTCCAGGGACTTGAACAAGGAAATGTTGAAATTATGTTCAACTGAATCGAGGGAATTCTATAAATGTTGTTCAGTAAATGAATTTTACTGAACAAATATGAAGAAATGTGTTGTAGTTTGTCTTCTGACTTCGCTTGCAAAGTCTGTGATAGGACTGAGTTTATCTGTCAGTGATGGTGTAGATCTGAAAACAGCATTCAGAAATGTCTGTCTGTCTACCTGACTGTCTGTCTGTCTCTCACTCTCTCTCTAAACCCAGGTGGTCAAAGCAAACGTCAGTCTTCCAAAGTCAGCGTCGTAGGCATCAATGGCAGCCATACTTCTGTCAGTCTGCCCCAGGGCAACTGTGGATATATATGTAGTTTAACACCACCAGAGGGATCATGTGAGAGCGAATGAATAATGGATCAATAATGTAAAGCAATTTAGGTGCCTTGAAGAGTGCTATAGAAATCTAACCCATTATTATTATTATTATTATTATTATTATTATTATTATTATTATTATTATTATTATTATTATTATTATTATTATTATTATTATTATTATAAATAAAATGTGATTAATTGATTGAACAATTCAACATGTGTCACATTGGGGGTGTTTCCAATTGTGTTTGTTTACTTTACTTCTCAGTTCAGATCAAATATTCACAATTAAGCTAGCCTGGCGAGCCAGACTATAAGTTGCAAACTATAGTCTGAACCAGTACGAGCAGAAAGCAACTGCTAAGGGCTGTGGGTGGAACCCTAAACCCTTCTGGTTCAGAGTGTTTGTGCAGGTATAGGCCAATGCTATGACCAGTCAGTTGAACGGTGAATGTGACATTTTCTCAGAGTGACAGAAAGCAGTGGGAGGCGGTATACCATTGAGATAAACGAGTCAGTTTAGCCTTTTTGCTACTAGCGTAGCGAGCTGGTATGTTAAACTTTTGCTGTAACCAGTCAGTAAAAACATCCTTCTCCAAAACAAATGAACACAGTGCCTCTTTCTGTTCACATTTCAATGAAAAGCCCCAGTTTACGTCTTTTAAAAACCCATTCCGTCTTCTAAAAACCCATTCCAAAGCTGAGTCAAACGATCGCTGCTTTCCACTGTAGCATCCTGCCAAGCCCGGTCCCAAAGATGCAAACAGTTTGTTGTTTTTTTATTCATATATCAAGATACTATGAAGTATATCAAAGTTTAAAAAAAACAAACAAACATAAAAAGCAGCAGTTACAATGGAAGTACAGAACATTGTTACTATGGAAACAATATACCATCTCGTGCTGTTGTACTAGTCTGAGTTGGCAAGGCTTCAGAGCGTTGCAGACCTGGGCGTTTGTGACCAGGGGGGGGAAACTATTTAAAACCATGTTCACCTTGAACAGATTATTAGTACAGTGTTCCACACCTCCTCATGCCTCATCAGTTTGACTGGATGTCTTTTCTTTACCATCCAACACAACTGTATATAACACCTGCCTAGTGCTAACAAGGCCACACTTTGTTCTGCTTACACAGCAACACACACACACACACACACACACACACACACACACGCGCACGCACACACACACACACACACAGCCTCGGTCCAGGCCTCCTAACCCTCACATGTCAGTGCTGCAGTGGGAATTTCTTTTACCCCAATGCATTAATGTACACACACACACATTGATGTGTCTCACACACTCACACACACAGTCACATGCAGACTCTTCCACACACACTCACACTGATGTCTCACTCACACACTAACATTTTACATATTCACACGCACACACAAATGTTTCACACACTCTCTCACACACACAAACTGACATTGCTCACACGCTCTCTCTCTCTCTCTCTCTCTCTCTCTCTCTCTCTCTCTCTCTCTCTCTCTCACACACACACACAAACAAACATTTCACACACTCTTGCTGCACACTCTCTCACACACTCTCACACTTAGACACTAATGCTTCACACACTCTCACATGCACACTCTGACACACTCTCACACACAGTCTTACACAGACTCACACACACTGACGTATGTCTCTCACACACACACACACACACACACACTGATGTCTCACACACAGTCCCGTCACACACTCTCTCACACACTCAGACAGTAATACTTCATACACTCTCACATGCACACTCTGACACTCACACTATCACGCACACTCACACTTACAGTCTTACGCACACTCACACACACTGACATCTCACACACTCTTACACACACACACACACACACACACACACATACACTCTCACACATTCATACACACTCTTATACACACTCACACACACACGGACATCTCACACACTCTCACACTTACACTCTCACATACTGAGGTCTCACACACTCACATACACACTGACACCTCACACACACTCTTTTACACACACACCCTCACACACATCATCGTTCGGGCTGGCTTCCTCCCTTCTGTCTGGGGCACTGCTACCATAGGTGCGACGTTGAAATCAGTCCCCAGGAAAATTGGATCCCTTCCACTGTTTAAATTCCACAGACTTTGAGGCATGCAGTTGCCTAGCAACTGCTGAGCTGTATCCCCTCTCTGATATCCATTTTGGTTTAGTTTCTGCATATTCTAGCTTTGAGTCAGAGCTAAGTTAAGGATCTCAAATAATTCTAGTTTATGCAAACACCCTCAGCAAGCATTAGACCAGAATCTACAAACCCTCAAAGTTACCATTTGTTAAAGTTTTATACGTGTCAGCTTTGGAGAATATTTATACTAGTATTTAATGATCAACTTTTCAAATGTGTTGTAAATATTGGACAGTTCTTCACGTTAAGATATGAAGACAAGAAGAAAGGAATCTGTATCCTGAAACTGGCATCATATTCAAAGGCGTTTAACCTCTGACCGTTCCAGAGTGATTTTACTTAAAACACCAGAAAAACTCCTCTCCAAATTAAAACTCCAGCTGTTCTTCAACTGTTTGGAGTACAGATAAAAGAATGGGATCTTTTTAAACCTAGTGTGGACTAAAACTCTCAGTCTGTTTACTTACATATCTAAGCCAAGCTATTGGCAAAAACAAGCTACAAACCCAACAAGAGTTTCCCAGAATTCCTAGTTTACATGCCCTGAAATTTTTTTTAAAATCCAGGTAAGACAAGTTCCACTCCCACACACACTAGAGATGGGATATGATTTTCAAATATTTGCGAAAATTGTCTCGTCACATCCCTATTCATTACTGCACTTAAGTAGACTTTTTAGGTATCTGTACTTTACTTGAGTATTTATTTTTCTGCCAACCTTTTACTTTTGCTGCCTACATTTGTTCATAAATATCTGTACTTCATACTCCTGACATTCTCACAATAGACTTGTTACTTTTTCAAACTAAACAGATGTGAAAAATAGGTAGAAAGGGGAGAAATTATGACTTTTTACATCATAATTATGGCTTTAAGATCATGATTGATTTTATCTCATAATTTCAACTATTTTTCCTCATATTTCTGCATTTCTTATCTCATATGTATGACCTTTTTTTTTTATGTCATAATGATGATGCTTCATCTAAATTGTGACTTTTTTCCCCCATTTTTCCTACATTTCTTTAACCTGACTCATGTCATCTGGCTGCGTTTTGCCAAACGACACGCTAGGCTCATGCAACCATCTGAGTATTATGAGGTTCAGACTTTCTGAAAAACAAAGGAGTCAATTGACAAAAAAAAAGACAAAAAGCCAGAAAACCAGAAACGCACTTTATAAATCCAATCCATTATTACATCCTCTACATCAGTGGTCTCCAAACTTTTTTATAACCACTGACCGGTCAACGTTTGGCAATATTAGCATTGGGGGGGTTGGTTACGTAGATTGTTTATATCGGTTGCCACAAATTGTACAAATTGTAATCACCTGTCATGATAAATTCATATTTCAACTGCAACTCCTGGGATTGCCTGTTAAAAGTTTTCCTTTTCTTGGAAGTTCTTCTGTCTCTTCAGTCGGCCTTTTCCTCTTCGAAAGAAACTTTACAAAGACATCTGTTTGTTACTTATTTTGCTAACATGTGGGTTACATTTTTGCCGTTCAAGTGACAAAGATGTAACCGAGGGAATCCGGTCATTTTTCAAAATAAAAGATTGTTCAGACTTAGATAATGAATACAAGAGAAATTATTAGTTTTTTATTAGGCAGCCGGCGGCCCAGTACCAATAGGGAGCCTAAGTCTCCGCCCCTTCCAGTCGGTCCACTGGGCCTAAGTTCGGGAAAATTTAACATGAGAGTGGATGAGGAGAAAATAATTATTTTCTGGTCCACTTTACTTTATGTCCTGAATCACACATTTGCTGTACTTCAATTAAAATCATAACCACTGATGTGCATTTGGAGTTTATTTTATACGTGTTTTGTGATTTATTAACGTGTAAAAATATGTAATTATTTGGACTCTGTTTGGACTACATATCAGACGTCGCATAGATAACGTCACAGCAGAATCTTTCCCTGCAAACTTTTCTAAACCGTATACCGCCTTTTCTATTTTTCATTTGAAAATGCCTGTGTTCTTTGTGCCCCGGTGTAATCACAACACCATTTCCACATGTTCCCTCTACCGCTTCCCAGCTGACGAGAGCTTGTCCCGCATGCTGGCTCTCACTCGACCAACTATCTCTCCCCCGGAGTAGCTGTCACTTTCCACATGCCCCGATTTAAAGTGGTTTTCTCCACGTTCGATGCTCTTGCCTTCGTCCTGAAAGAAGGAGGTGAAGCTCGCCAAAGTCACAGCCATTTTCAAAGAGTTTGATGGTGAAGCTTGGTGGTGACGTCATATTTGTGAGACGAACGTTGTAGTCCATTACTTACATTACTTAACGTAACTTTGGATGCCTGTCCAAAGTGAGTGCTTTCTCAATGTGAAAATGTATCTTTAATATTCACAGACATCATATGTGAAAACCGTAGCACATTTCAAACGGAACCAGAAAATTACTTTTATCCCTCCAATGACTCGCCTTCATTTTTTACGGCACTTAGGCACAATGTTCCGGAAATCGACTGGAAATAGAACGCGTCACTTAGGCTCCCTGTTGGTCCATGGACCGGTACCGGTCCGTGGCCCAGGGGTTGGGGACCACTGATCTACATCACAGAAACCAAGGGTTTTGTGTTTGTTCCATCAACACTTTTTTTTTGCACTCAGCTCTCTTACACATATTTCTATTCAAACCATGTTTTTCATCCTACAGCTCTCCATCACAACAGACCTGTGGACATATTCTTCTGCCAACTGGGGAGATTTCATTACAGTAGCAGGAGCACCATACCCTGTGAGTGTATATGTGTGTGTGCTTGCATTCCTATTTTTATGGGGACATTGATATTACAGCTGCACAATATATTGTTTGAGCTTCGACATCGCAATGTACAAGTTCACAGTAGTCACATGACAGGTCCTGCAATGTAGGAGACAAATGACCTCAACATTTTCTCATCTAATTTCAAGGGAAGCTGACACACACTGAGCACATCACGATCATTCTGAACCAGTTTGGAGTGAGTCACTGGTAACAAGACTGAAAAATGAGTGACCAACAAAAGAAAATCACCCAAAACCACGGCTCACTGCCAGAAACAAAAGGAACATTAGCGTAGAATTCTTTCTTTCTTTCTTTCTTTCTTTCTTTCTTTCTTTCTTTCTTTCTTTCTTTCTTTCTTTCTTTCTTTCTTTCTTTCTTTCTTTCTTTCTTTCTTTCTTTCTTTCTTTCTTTTTTCAGTTTGTTTGTCTGTTATTTAGCAAAATTAGCAACTCAAAAACTTATGGACAGTTTTTGAGGACATTTTCAGGGTATGTTGGTAATGGGGACATCTGGAAATTATTCGATTTTGATGGTGATCCGGGGCGGGTGTGGGGGGTGGGGGTCCTACCTTGGCAGAGGTTTACGCTCATTGAGTGCTTTTCCAGTTTGTAAAATTGTCAGTTTTAGAGCATTTTTTCTATGGTTATGTTTATGTGTTTTACAAAAGGGAAATTTGGGGAATTACCAATTTTTCCAAAGTGAAAAATTGTAATTTTTTGGCTTCAAATACACAATAAAATACACAATAAAAATGTGAAAATAAATATTCCACATACAAAATTACTACTGTCAGTGTTAAAGTCCAAGCTACTATTCTGGTACAAAAATTCCATTCTTACGTGTGTTTTGGATCTAAATACTTTACTGGATTATGTTCATTGGAGTGTTGCCATGGAAACCACAACACATTTTGGGGTGGTGCGGGGTTCTGTGCTCTTCGAGTGCTTTTCTGGTTATTTTTATTTTATTTATAAAAATTTTCTCCTTTTTGATTCATTTTGATGCTTATGTTTCTCCACTTTTCCCTTATTTTGTACATTTGCCACTCTTTTTTTTCATCCATCTATCAATTTCTGTTTATTTTATCCATTTTCTTGTCTATTTTGTTTAGTTTTTCTTAATTTTCCCTTATTTTTCATAACTTCTGGTTCTTGTTTTGTCCTTCTTTACTCATTTTGATATTTATATTTGTCCAACGGCAAAATTTAAACGTCTCAATGTTGTGATTCAACGGGTAAACTATATGTATGTACTCCCAATTGTCTAAAAAATAGGGTAAAATGAATGTTACTTTGGATAATCCCTTTAAATCTACATGTTTAAAATACTAAATCTACATGTTACACTGTAAATATGTTTACAGTTTGATGTATTTTTTACAGTTTTATTCTGCCAACCACAGCTGCCAGTTTTCTTTATGTAAAACAAGTGTGTTTTTTGTTGTTGTTTCCAGTGTGAGTACTGTTGGCTGTAAACTCGTAAAAACTGTGCCGCTCCCTCAGCTCCATGAACATATCAGCATTAATGTGAGAGAATAAGTAAGTAGTGAAGCCCATTAGGATTCATGTGTCATTCAGCCGTTCACACAGATGGCAGGACGCCACCGTGCACGGCACTGGCCTGATGACAGGAAACACTCATATACTCGGACAAACAGATCTCACAGCTGATCGACACAGTGAATCAAGGTGCATCAGAAAAAAACACTTTTTTTCCCATTAGACCAGCCATTGTGTTTGTTTTGTTCTTAGAACTTTAGTTTTCCTTTGTACAAGTGATCGACTGACATGGACTTTTCGGGCTGATACTGTTTTTAAAAATGTTCTTTTATTTATTTACTTCTTACATCAGTCTGAGGCGATGACTGATAAAGGCTGCTGATATTTGAAACCTAATATATAGACCAAATATGGATTTTTTCTCTGTCAAATGATAAAAAAATATCAGAAAATCTTCTTTACTTATAATTACAAAATAAAAATGGCATCAGTCAAACTAATAATCCCTTTATAACTTTTTTCTTTTTTATATTTTCTTCTTTTTGTGATTACGATGATGATGATGATGATGATGATTATCATTAGTATTAATATCATCATCATTATGTCATGTCCAAGAAATTGTAAAGTTGTCTTGTTTCTATGTTTGTCACATAATGTGTGTCACCTGTATCTTGTTGTTTCCCCGTCCTTATGTGTGTGTGTGTGTGTGTATATATATATATATATATATATATATATATATATATACACTGGTGAAGGATGCATTAAAAGCAGTGACCTCTTCCAAAGGCATCTCTGTGATATTGAAAAAGAGGTCATCACTGAACGATGAATTGGAGAGACTCATTTGGATAAAGGAGAAAGAAAGTACAGAAGATACAGTGACTGAGGCGATTGTTTCAGAAAAAGCATCTTCCATATTCACTGATCTGATGATGGAGGGTGGGGGGTGAGGGTTCTGAGGAACAGCAAGCACCCCTGGACTTTAAAGGATCGCGTGGGTGGTCAACAAACATCGTTGAAGGTGAAAGTGACAATTAAAACAAACACAATGGTATGAAAATGATCTGCACGTCTTGTTCATTTTAATGGTTTAATGCAAGGGGGTCACAGCCATTTAAAATGTGGGGGTGTTCTAGGTTGTGGCACATGGGAAAATTAACGAACAATTATACATTAATGATTAAATTTTTTACATTAAAAAGTAATATATGGTCGAAAAAATAACAAAAATGTGTTTTTCCTCAATTAAATATTTATTTAATTCATAAGTCAAACTTATGAGATTAAAAGTAAAAACTATAAGATAAAAAATAAAAATTATGAGATAAAAAGTCAAAATTATGAGATAAAAAGGATTTTAAAAAATCCGACACTGATTTTACAGACACTGTTCCTCTTTTTTCTTACAAAAATCTTTTGTCCATGTCAGGGGAGACGACTAAAAATATGTTCCTCAGGGGGAACATCAGTGAAAAAAGTTCTAGAACCACTGTCTTAGGGTAAATGTCACAGAACAAGACATAGTTTATTTAACTTAGTTTAACAACAGTAACATTTCTCATTATTTACTGGTTAATAACTATTTGTTAACACCACGAAGAAGAACTGTTTACATTACTGCTGAACTGAGGTGCGCTTCATTTACATATGCTGTTGTGCCGCCCGGGCGGGTAAACAGTTTAAACCATAGATATTATAACAGCCCCGAAATGTTATTGATGTTTGTTTGGTGTGATTGTGACGACAGTAACTGTTTATCCTGAAATAAAAAGTAGGTGAGACCAACTCTGTCTGTTTCCTGGATCCAGTAACGATACAATATATAAACTCAGGAAAAAGTGGAGGGTATGAAATCATCTGGGTGGAGAAGTGGGGGTGTCGTAACACCCCTATCCCCCACTGGTGTGACGCCCATAGTTTAATGTTTAATGTTCAGTCAATGAAGACACATTTATCCACTGAGACCAATAAATCTAAAATCTAAATCTACATTTCCTTTTACTTTTAACACATACTTCACACAAAATTAGTAAATTTATTATAATTTTTAAAGGCTTTGAGGGGTAGTACTGGGGGCCTTGGAATGAATCACAGCATTTACATGTAAAATGCGACTATTTACGAAAAACTAACGGTACAAAAACACTTCAGTAACAACTTCTGTAATGTCACATAAGCTTTAAAGTGCATTATTTATCAGACATCATCATTATTTATTATTAATATTAATAATATGTATTATTATTGTGCAGTTGTGGTGAGTGTTCACTAGGAAAACTCAACTGTAAACGGTTCCTTCACTGACTGACGCAGCAGCAGGAGGTGATTTAGCAGATCTAAGCAGGAACACAAGCTAAACACCTGTCAGAGCACAAACAAAACTGTTTTTCTCTCCCTGTACATGGAGTCACAGTACTAGTTCCATCAAAAACACTGCAGCACCATCACAATAATGTCACACTGAAAGCTTCTGTATTCATACCACTTCTTTACAGTCTAGAGTTAGGATCATTTCAAAATAATGTCGCTGTGCTTTTCTACTAACAATATGATTTATACAGTACATTACATATGCTAAATAATACAAATTATTCATTAAACCAGGGGAGAAATTATTGGATGTGACACTTGCTGCATTCAAGTATAATAGAAATGATCAATACAACAGAAGGAAAAAGCAACAAAAAACATCCACTGTCATTTATTAAACCCTTTGGGCCACATTTGCAAAAGGTTCGTGCATGTAAAAATGTTCAAAAACACATTGAAGCTGCTCCACTAACAGGATGCAATTTATGTTTGTCAAATGAGGAAAATACACTGTAAAAAAATAGGTAACACTTTATAATACCGACACACAATTGACTATGTATTAACTATTTATTACCCATTTATAAATGGGTTGTTCATTATATAGTAACCATTTGTTACCTATTTGTTAATGTCTTATAAAGGTTCATACTAGTGTAAATGTAAAATTAGATTATTTTTAACCAACAGGTGCAGTGTTTACAACTGTTTCTTTGTTTACCTGTAAAGCAGATATACAAACACTGCACCTGTTGGTTAAAAATAATCTAATTTTACTTTTATCTTTGGAAGACACTTGTAACTAATATTACACACGCTGATGCATATATACATATAAGGAAATTATCAATATTGCAAAAGGTCAAAGGTCAAGGTCACATTTAGCAGAAAGGTCAAAATCTCATTATTGCCTGTAATTAAAGAACAGGTTGTCATAGAAACTTTAGGCATTATCTGAATACATGTTCTTCATGAATTGTTGTGACTTTTCCTCATCTGGGGTCATGAATTGGTGAGTAAAACCTGAACCCTCTACTCTGTGTCTGTGTAGTTACTTTTTTGTACGTGTACACTGTACATGGAACTATTCATTTTTGGAGAATTAATTTGTCTCTGCGTACTGTGCATGCTCTTTTTTTTACTCTTGTGTGATATATTCTTGCTGCTGTAACATGGAATTCCCCTTAGTGGGACTAATAAAGGAATCTGATCTGTAAACTTTATTAAAAAAAAAGTGGATGTGTGCAGGACTCTCCTCCAGGCGTCTCAAACATGCGACCCTCTGGTGCAAAATGACGCACGCCCATCACATATGCACAGAGGTGGGAAATGACTAACTATGTTATGATAGTGCTGTGGTGTTCTTGATGACAATAGTTCTGTGACTCCATGTAGAGAGAGAAAAACACTTAGTTTTGTTTGTGCTCTGATAGATGTTTAGGCAAGGCAAGGCAAATGTATTTGTATAGCACATTTCATGTACAGGACAACTCAAGGTGCTTTACACAAAAACAGAAACAGAAGAACATTTTAAAAATGATAAAGATGCATTAAGAGACAATTAAAATCAAGACATAAAAACATTTTAAAGCAAATAATAATCTAAGTAAAAGCTCCAGTGAACAATAATGTTTTCAGGCCTGATTTAAATGAACTGACAGTTGTTCTCAGGCCTCAGGTATTAACACTAGTTAACAGTAGTTAACACTAGTTAACACTAGTTAACAGTTGTTGTCAGACCTCAGGAATCCAGGTAGTTTGTTCCACAGTTGAGGAGCAGAGTAACTGAATGATGCTTCACTTTGTTTCGTTCTTATCTTTGGAACACACAGTAAACCTGTTCCTGATGACCTATGACCTCAGGGCTCTGGATGCTTCATAGGGAACCAGTAGGTCTAGGATGTATTTGGGTCCAAGGCCATTTAGTTCTTTATAGACCAGGAGTAAGATTTTGAATTCTAACCTTTGACCCACAGGAAGAACATGTAAGGATTTGAGGACGGGTGTGATGTGGTCCAGTTTCCTGGTACTGGTCAGGACTCTGGCAGCAGCGTTTTGGATCAGCTGTAGCTGCCTGATTGATTTTTTGTTTAGACCAGTGAAGACACCATTGCAATAATCTAACTTACTGAAAATGAATGAATGAGTTTTTCTGTGTCTGGTTTGGACAGAAGACCCTTGATTTTAGCGATGTTCTTTAGGTGGTAATAGGCAGATTTGGTAATGGCTTTTAAATGTTTGTTAAATTTCAGGTCAGAGTCAATAATTACACCCAGATTTCTGGCTTGGTTTGTGGGGTTTAGTGACATGGACTCAAGGTGAGCTTGTGTTCCTTAAATTGTTGCATCTACTCCTACATGAGAAACACCCATGACTAACAAATACTTATTACTGTACTTAAAGGAATTATTTGGAATAAAAATAAGTTTAGCAAATTTTTTAGATGATTGAGAGTACATACATATAGTTGACATCAAAATCACACCATTGAGAAATTTGGATTTTGGCATTTTGAGCCAAACTGTGTTAATATGGAAGTGATTTTTGTCCATAAATATCTGAACCAGAGGTGGGTAATTCCAGGTCCATCAAGTCAAAGTCCTGCCATGTATTGTTTCAAACCTGTTCATTCAATCAGGACATTTTGATGAGTACAATGGCTCATGCAGGTAAATGGATAATTAGTGGAATCGCATGTGTTCAGTGAACAGGTTTGAATCAATGCCTTGGGGGAGTCACCACTCTCCTACTGTGTTTCTAGTCATTTTTATATTTGGTAGATGGTGACTTATTAAATGTTTTTTTTTTTCCCCAAAAAAATGTCAAGTACCCACTGGGCTTGTACCAAGTACCTCTGGGCTATGTCCTTCCATAAATGTGGAAAAAAAAAATACCTACTTTCCTGTCTGCTCATTTGTTGTTGTTGTTTTTTTGTACTGTTTTGTTTTTTTGTATATATGTATATGTTTAGTACTTCAATTATTTATTATTATTGTTATTATTTTTATTATTATCATCATTTTGTACTATGCACTATATTGCTATAAGATGAATTCAGGTTAATGGGGAAGTGAAGAAGGGGTAGGATTAAATAAGATTATGCTTCATCCTACTCCTTTTCGGACATGTCATTGTGTATTTATTATTATTATTATTATTATTATTATTATTATTATTATTATTATTATTATTATTATTATTATTATTATTATTATTATTATTATTATTATTATTATTATTATTATTATTGTTGTTGCATTCTGCTCATGTTCGAAATAAAGCATTCAAATCAAATCAATGTGAATGTGAGCAGAACAGAAAGGTTCTGTCCATAATGAACATTACGTTAGTGTTAGTGAAGCTGAATGCGTTCAAACCTGCCTTTCAGATGTGGTAAATATAGAAGCAAAATCTGTAACACTTTCAATTATGGATCACTAATAAAGTGGTAATTGTTATGTAATTTCATGGATATAATGCCTTTTTAACCATTTATTACAAGTAATGGATCACTAATAAGGTAGTAATTGTTAATGATAATTCTTCAGTGAAGCTCCACAAAGGTAAGGAGGAAAAGTTTCTATAAAGTACAGATGCTATGAAGCTACGTTTCTAATTGGGCTCAATAATTATGCTTGTATTCTGCCTTAGAACACTGAAGCATCAGGCTCTGGTTTTTTTTAAACAGAACTAACGCATTCAATAACAATGGTGAACAAAACAATATTAATGAAATGATGTTGGAATGACACCTTTAAACCAGGGGTCCCCAAACTTTTTCCTGTGAGGGCCACATAACTTGTCCCTTATCTGATGAGGGGCCGGGGTCAGTTTGTAACAGAGGAGCAGTAGTGCCTAAATGTAAAAATGTATTGTTTTCCAGAAAGTCACAATCAAATAACCCTCTCTGGGTTCATCACAGTAAAAAAAAAAGTCAATTGAACATAAACTTCTTGGTCTTAACAGGTCAAAGTTCAGCTTAGTTGTCAGAGCAGAACCTCTAACTTAAATGACTCATATGAGCGTCTGTCAAAGTTCATGTGTTAAACTAGTCACTAACTAATAGTTAATAATGAAAATAGTTCAAAACTGAGGAATGTTTTATTGCAAAAGTCCAACTTTATTATCAAATACAAATACACATATATGAAAAAAAAAACCATCTAAATGCTCTCTGGTATTGTTCAAGGGGCCGGACCAAATGTGGAGGTGGGCCACAGCTGGCCCGCGAGCCACAGTTTGGGGACCACTGCCTTTAAAGAAGTCTGTACTGACACAAGCCCAAGATGTTGAATCCAAGATGGCGTCACGTGTGAACTATAAGCTAATAAAAACATATGTGTGTGTGTGTGTGTCTGAGTGTGTGTGTGTGTGTGTCTGAGTGTGTGTGTGTGTGTGTGTGATGTGAGGAAGTGCAGTGAGGTCTTGGCGAACAGTGGCAGAAAGTTGGAATGAAAAGCATTTTCTCAGGCTCTTTGCAGAGGGAAACCTACACATCATAAAGTGTACAAAGCTTGTCAACACACTTTTCTCTTGTGTGTGTGATTGTTCTGAATAACCGCCGCTGCCCAGATGAATGATGGCAGGTGCTGGATGAGAGCCAGCGTCTGCTTCACTTTTGTCTCCAAACATTTCATTCACTACCATTCAATATCAGGCATCAGTGCACAAACGAAAAGCGCAGTGTGTAATAGAGGGAGAAAAAAGGCTTTAAGATGAAAGTGCGCCCGGGTTCTCCCCACAGAGCCACGGATGATAAGCGCCATCAAGTGTGACTGAGGCAATCTGGACTGAGATGTTTGTCAATACCAGTTTAAGGCTCTGACAAAACTAACTTTCATCTCAAGTGAGGGGCAGCTTTATAGATCCACTTCTGAAAGAAACATTTTTACAGATTCATCCAGAGTTTCTGAAGAACTGTTGAGCCACATTTTGTAATAAATGCCCAGAGGTGTCAACAGTAGGAACGACTGGGGACACATATATGGAGCCATTTTTGGGACAAAATTAAGCATATTCACAGTAAAGTAATCTGTGCGTATTTGGGATATGCACGCATCTTTGGTTGTAATTGAGCATGAAATAACTATTTGCAAAATATAAAATGAGTCCATTTGTATTTAGAATGTGTTGTGTGTTTGATATTTGTCAAAATTGAAATGTTGCGACATAAAAAAATGATGAGTACACTGTCTTCAGTATGAATTTCTCAGCTGGAAGAAAGCAGGGCCGGATCTACGGGCCGGCCTGGGTGGGCGGGGGCCTACCCTGATTGATAGCTGTGCCCACCCAATCACAAGCTCAGAAACAGAAATCTAGACTGATTGAAATGTTTATCAATATCCTTAATATAGTTATTTATTTGTAAATGTCAAAGGAAATAAACTATGTATATTTAATTATGTGTGTTTATTAATTAATAAATAAAAGTTATGTTTCAATTCCGGAAAATTTCCAGAATTGAAACGCGCTCCCGCCCCCGACTTCACTTAGGCTAAAAATAGCTGTCTAGATCCGCCACTGGAAGAAAGTGGTCAAAAATATGTCATCATTTGAGTCATCACATCACAGGCGTTATCCACTGAACACAGAAAACAGATGGAATTTAAACTATCACCGCTCAGCGACAACTTCACTCCTACAAATTTTAGAAAATCTTTGATTAGTAGCACAGTGTGACTCTATCCATGAGGAAAATCTGAATTTTCTTTATGATTGAAAACACTCACGTAACAAGTATTCAGAGAATGCCTAATCTCGCCCCTATTTTGTGCCAATCTTAAGTTTCTATGACAACCTGTTCTTGAATTAGAGCCAATAATGTTATTTTGACCTTTCTCCGAAATGCGACCTTGACCTTTGACCTTTTACAATATTAATAATTCCGTTATATGTATATATGCATCAGTGTGTGTAATATTATGATAATATATCCAGTATTGATTAAGTTATAGCGTCATATTGACACACACAAACCGTGTTAGAGAAGTTAATTTTACAACATGTCACCTTTAACCTCCAGACATCTCAAAAACTATTGAT